>JBBMOL010000661.1:0-33311 GCA_037954665.1 Laguncularia racemosa
TTAAAAAAATTTTGGGATCATCAATAAATTTTCTCCTATGGTCTAAATAAAGCTCTGATACCCTTAAGCTGAATCCCCAAAAACCCGGGGACATCACAACTCAACGTGTCACTACTCCAAGTGCCACTTTAAGACTCTAAAACCCCATTTTTTTCAACCGTATATATTGACGCCGTCATAATACAATTAATAATCAAATGAATGACCAAGATGAGTCTTTCCCATTTTTCATTTTTTAAAACCCAAAAAGTCTCAAACAAAAATCTTTTTTCATGATTCCAAAATTAATGATAAAAACATCAATTTATAAAAAATAAAAAAATTCTTGTCACTCTTCATTACTGAATAGTGTTCTAACTCTCTCATCCTGAATGTCCCCCCAAGTTTCATTTCATCTATCTATTTGTTCATTTTTTTTGCTTGCAGCTAAAAAAAAAAATATAGGAAGGGGGGGAGCCAAAGTTTAGTACGTGAGTAAAACCCCCAATGCGCATAACCCCCAATTTAATTCAAGCAAATACAACATTTTCCCTAATTCTTCACTATTCCATTCACACAGCAATAAAAACAATGAATTTTAAACTCATGAGGACCCCCAAAACCCTGGCACACACAACATTTGCCCTAGGGGGAATCCCTTACGGGCCCTTTAACCTTAATGGGAACTGTCACTGCGAGCCCTTTTTCCCCCCCCCCCCCCTTTTTAATTTTTCCTCAGATCTTTCATACAGATTCCATGGGACAATGGGGCAACCCGATCTTGAGGTGCTCCCTAGGGATCGCCATGGGGCCCCCAAGCCGACCCAAAGACAAACAATATACCTCTTTTAAAACCAAAAATATGGTATTATTTCTTGATCCCCTTAATCACATCACATCTCAGCAATTTTTTTAATTTCAATACACAAAAATAAACTTCCCAAACAATCACAACCAAAAAGAAAAATTTACCTAAAATCCCCACGCATTCGCCAAACAAACTAAATCGATATCCGTATGATCGTAAGAATTTTATACTACCCAAATTATATATATTTCCAAATTTCCATTTAATTATTAGGATCAAAGGTTTTTTTAAAATTTTTTTGGGTGGGGAACTTGGTTAAAAAGAAGATAATTTGATAATAATAAAATGTTCTCGCTTAAAAAGCTATGTTGGGGCTGTGTTTTAAACACGGGCTAGTACACGACGGTTAGAGGGAGTTTCTCTTATTTTTCCCACGGTTTTAAACAAGATCGGTTGGGGGGTTGTGTATCTCCGATAGATTTTGGTTTTAACTGGTGAAACACAGGGGCAACAATTGTGTATTCTCGGTACACTTCGTAAATTCACATAAAGGCAACACAATCGTGTTGGTGGTCTTATCCTGGGTATTCATTAAAACCCCTAATTTTCACATTCATTATCCAATCTTTCATTTTTTAACCTAACAAATTTAAATCAAAAATATAATTTAAAAAAATTTATTGATTGGAACCGCTTAAAACTCTAAATCCAAAAATTCCCCATGCTTGTTCAATCCGCCCTTAATAAATTCCCTATAAATTCTTGTACACAAAAAAACCTTCGTGTTTGGGGTTTTTTTGTTATAAGGGTATGTAAAAACTCCAAATCATTCCCTTTTCTTTGCGCCGCGTTTTTTCCCTTGGATCATTTGGTTTTTTTAAAGAAGATTTCTCCCTTTCTTTTTTTGTGTCTCTAGGAACTATTGTGAATATGTGCAGAAAAAAAGGAAACCCTTAGGTCTTTTTTATTATATAGTCCCATAAGAAAAGACAAAAAACCCATCCTTTATCTTAAAATTGCGAAATTACCTAGAATTTTATATTATTTATTTATTTGTATATTAATATACATAAAATATCGTGATATAGTATTTTCGAATTCAACCCTTTCCCTTTTTTTTTTTAGTTTTAAATATTTTTTATAATTCATTTGTTTTATTGTTTATGGTACGAAAGATTTTTGTTTTCCATGGAGAGGTATCCATGTCTGAAAAATAGTTCATTTATCAAAAACTTCTGTTGTTAGCAGAAACCCCCCGACAACCACCAAAGTGAAATATATGTTTTTTTTTATCATTTTGCACCATAAATTTCTTAGAAAAAATAATTTTAAATGGCATTTCTCAAATTTTTTTGTAGGAAAAAGAAACTTCACGTGCCATCTGTTCATATACATCACTTTTTTGGGGACAAAATATTATTTTGGGGTGAAAAACAAAAAATCACAACGATTCGGTTGTGAAATTTGACGGATGAGTTATTTTTCATAAAAATCCCAGAAACGTCGGGGCCCAAATTTGTTTTTTTAAGCCCAATAAAGGGGAAAATTCGGTTTACCCATATTGTGTTAAACTATTTGTTTTTTCGTCATTTTTTTCCTTTTAAACATATCTATTGTCAAAGGTTGGTGGTTTAATTTGTGTGACTTTTAGAAATTAAAAAAAGGTACATTTAAAATAATTAAAATCATTTTTCTAAATATTATAAAAGAAAATGGAAATGAAAAACGTAGTCAAATACATACACAATGGAATAAATATTATAAAAATTAAAATCATTATTCTAATGTAATACTTTTGGTGGGGTGAAATGACCTATATTGAGGGGCAAGTCATTTATTTAGCTATATTACTTTTATCATAATTAAATTTATAATACATTGTATAGATAAAAGATTTTGTTAGTAAGTGCATTGCCCCCCTTTTGACAGTGAAAGAAAGAGAACTTTAAACTTTTTTTTTGTGTGGAAATATTGAAACCAAATATAGTAAAAAAAATCAAACTATATTATACTGTTGTTAATTGTTATTATGATATAGGCAGGGAAACCACATGAAAAACTCTTTAAATGCTAAAATCAAATTGAATTGCAGCATGCACGGTCAGCAAAGGTTCCCTGAAACACAAGGCCCAGTCGCCCAATCGCCCTTGCTCCATATTTCACCATTTTGACTTTAAAATGCCGAAAAAGGTTGCCTGGACGGGATGGACTGGCCATTAACACAAAGATGTGGTATTAAAAAAAACTTCGGCAAATCCAGCATAAAAATAGGGTAAAAACCCACATATTATTAAAATTATACTGATGAGGCCGCCACAAATACAGGGGAAACACTAGCGATGCGACGTGAAATTGGGGGAAAATGAGGTCCTTTTGCTTTCCATTCCCCACAAAATTGCCTTGGGTGAGTAGCATACGTACAGGCGTCATGAATAAAATATAAAACAGAATGAAGATACCCGTTTATGTCGACACCCCCTTGGGGGAAAGAAGGGACCACACCATCCCGATATCACGTTTAAATTTTTAAAGGCCTTAAAAAACATTTAGGAAAAGCCAGAAATAACTACTTATGGGGCCCATTTGTAAAGTTTAATAATCCATCATCAGTACTCACTTTTTTTCAAAAATAAATATATATAATCACCCCAAAAAACATCGGGAATATACGTCTTTAATATAGGTCTCGGAATTGCTGATTGAATGACAAAATAAAAAACACAGTTGTATAGTTCTGGGGTTTCAAAGTGTAGCTAAACGGGGTTTTTTTATGATTCTTTTAAGCAATGTCTTAATTTTTATAGGTGTGTTTATGAATAGGGAATTTACATTTGAGGGGATTTAGGGGAAAAAAAAATTTTCATTTCCGGAAGGGTATAAATAGGTTAAATTTGTGCAAATTTTTAAGCTCCATTTTGACTAAAAATTTTAAAAATTTCTTGCTAATCAAATTTTTTTTTCATATTGACTTAGTTTGGGTTTAAATTTTTTAGCTAAAGTTGGGCTTGACTAATCTTTTTTTGGTAAAATTATTTTTATTTTTTTTCACTTTGTTTAAATTTATAGGGGACACTTCCACTTGAGTAACTTAAATTGACGAACCTTTTGAATCAAATTTGAGTTAATGTAAGTCAAATTGACTTTTAAAAAAACCCCAAAAATTTCCCCAAAAAAGTAAATGGAATTAAGAAAGGTTTTATAAAATTTAAAGTAAATTTTTTTTAAAATTGCCATTATACTTAAACTTTTTTATCAAAATTAATCCAAAATAACCCGTGATTTGCAAAAAAATTTAAAGACTTAATTAAGTAAAAAAATCATTAAGGAATTATTGAGAGTCAATTAGAGAGGAAAATTGGAGGTTAGAGTTTAATTTTAAAAATGACCATTTTACCCCTAGATCCAATTTATACCTTTGAAGTTGGTTGAAATTTTGAACAACTTTTTAAAGGGTCATTGGAGTCACTTAAAATTTTTTGGATTTTCTCTTAAAATTTGGTGAAAAATTACAAAAAATGCCCTTTTTTACCCAAAGAGAGTTTTTGAAATTAGATCCAAAATTTTCTTAGAGACCTAAACATAGTTTAAGCCCCCTTAATTAGGAAATAAATCAATTAAAAAATTTTGGAAAATTTGAAAAAAAAAAATTTTAAATTTGGAGGAAATTTGGATAAAATGATCAAAATGCTCATAAGCTTATTTTTTTAAAGGGTGATTATTTAAATTGATTTAAGGGCATTTTAAAAAAGAAAAAAAAAAAATTTTAATGATAACTGGGAAAAGTTATAAAAAAAAAGAAATTTAAGATTACAATGCATCAAAAATTTAAACCTTTAACTCTTATAGACTATTTTCCTTATCTTAAACTTCATTAAAATAAAATTAAAAAACCCACTTTATACAAAAAAAAAAAAAGCCTTATTTTTTTTTTAAAAACACTCAAATAAAGCTCTAAAAAAACCCTTTAAAAACCATTTTGTCTTTAAAACCTCTTAATACCCTTTAAAAACCTATTTTAAAATCTAGTTGTTTTCTTGTAATTTTAAAGTTAAAAATTTAAGTGGGATTTCATGAAAAAGGGATGATTAGGGGAAAAAGGTAAGAAGAAAATGACTTTATTCAATTGGATTTAATTTGTAGATTTTATTTAAATAGTGCTGATATTTTTCGTAAAGAAATCAATTACGAGTTTAGGAAAAACATTTTTGGAAGTAGGTAAGATGTTTGGAAAAAATTTTGGGTTTTTTTGGGTCTCCAACAAATAGGGTTTAAAAAATTTTTTAAGTTGTTGGTTATAATAGTAATAATAAAGGAACATGAGGATTTAATGATTTTTTTCTTTTCTTTTTTAAATTGATGGTGATTGTAAAACCCTTGCGATCACCCCCCATATTTGGTGTTTTTGATTTTTATTGATAATTTTAAAAGTGATCTAGGATATAATGTGTTATATGCGTTGTTGGTGTTTGATTGAAAGATAAAAAAGAAGGGTAATGTTGAGCTGTAATTGCGGGGTGGGTTTTTCGAGTTGACCCGCCCCGCCTGTAAAAAAAAAAAGGGCGGGCTAAAAATTTTGGCCCGCGCCACTTGACCGGGGGTGGGGGTGGGCAAGTTCCCGCGGGCGTGGTTTGGCCTGTGAGGTGTGACCGAAAAAAAGAAAAAAAATTGCTTTTTTGCTGAGTGTTTTGTTAGTTGTGTCTGGTGGGGCCCCTGATGATGACTGGTGACTGATGACGAGACAACGCCGTTTTGACTGAAGTGACGAGACAGGGACAACATCCCCGCAGCTGAAGATTTTTAAATTCGGCGAGGAGTAAGGGCGACGAAAAAGACATCGAGTCTCGTAACACCGTCTGAGACTTAAGGCACACGTACGCGCAGCACGAAGCAGCCCCCAAATCATGTCCATCCCACCCCCAGTCACACTATTCCTACACGAACACTCATTAAGACCAAGTCACCACTCACCAGTACACCTCACCTGTCGTTTGTCATCCTTGCTCCTCGTCCCATGTCCCCCCAACTCACATATCATAGACCCAAAACGAAGATAGTCCCCTTTTCTTTCCCCTTCCACGGATAGTAGACACAAATAGGGAGAAGAGACACTCCAAAGGCAGTCGTCGCTGCCTCACTTCCACAAAAACTAAATCTAAAAACTAAATCTAAAAAATAAAATAAAAAAATTTTGGGGCGTACGAGCCCAACCCCCTTGGGTCGCAGGGCGGGGCGGGCCCATTTTGCTACCCCCCAGACTTTGGGGCCCTAGGGGCCAAACCCGGACGACTGGGGCCCCGTGCTGGGCGGGGCAGGCCCGGGCCCCTTTGGCCCGCATTACCGGTCTAATAATGCTGATAAATGAAATTTGATGGGTTGTTAGAGTGTTACAAATGCTTTGAAGATGAAATTGAGGTTTAAAATTTTTTTGCTAAATTGATTTGAAAAATTGGGGTAATGAATAAATGATAATTAAAGTATAAACTGTGATGTATGGAGGATTTTGATGATTAGTTAGTGATATAACATTTAGAAGGTGGAATTAAGTTTTTTGATAGAATTTTGGGGTGAATAGTTGATTAAAATTTTAAATTTTTGAATTTTTAGAAAGGGTTTCTAGATTTTTGAGAGTTATATTTTTATGAAAATTGAAATTCTTTATAATATTGAGTTTAGTAAAGTTCATGGGATGATTGGGTTGATTTTAAGATTTTAAGAATGGAAAATAGAATTTCTTGTATGATTTTGGAAAAATTTAATACTAAAAAAAATTGATAAAAATTTATTTATTTTAGATAATTTTTGGGAGAATTTTGGGTTTTAAATTTTGGGGTAAGAGTGGGATTGGGTATGAATGAAGCTTAGAAGTGATAAAGTGTTGAAATTGGACAAATAGAATGGATAAAATTTTAATTTGGGATGTTTTGTTTTATTTACTTCGTTTTGATGGTATTTGGAGTTGAAAAAAAAAAATAAATGATGTATTAGACATGGGAAAGGTGGGAAAAATGGGATTTGGTTTTTAAGTGATTTGAAAAAAATTGAAAAGTTAGAGCTCAAAAATTGGAAATTTGCAATTAAAAAATTTAATTTGGTAGTTCAAAGGCCTTTAAATTGAATAAAATTGGTTTTTTTTTTAAAATGGGTAAAAGAAAGTGTAAGGAATAAAATGATTAGTTTTATCTAATTTGAGTTAAATTAAGTAAGTAAACTCTTTTAAAATTAAAAGACTTACTTTTGTACAATTAAAATTTAATTTTGGGTAATAGTTTAATTTAAAACAAGCTAAGGTTGACCCCCAAACCCCAAATTAGCCCACCAAAATGGCCAACGATTTTCCCCCCCTTTCCTTTCCCTTTTGCTAGTTTGTGAAATTAAAAATAATTTTTTAAAGGGCTTAATTAGTTTAAAATTTATAATTGGGTGGAAATAAAATTTGAAAAAATAAGTGAACCTAATAACTTAAAAGGGCCAAAAACCCAAATTCAAATGTAGTTCCCCTTTCTCTTTTTCTCCCTCAATGTCCAAATTGTTTAAAAGGGCCCAAATGAAATTACAAAGAAACTTAAAATAACTGGACTTTTTTAAAGAAAATAAGTAAACACAATAGCCCAGGTCAAATTTAAAAAAAGGGAAAATTCTAACTTGACTTAATTGTAATTTGTAAAATTTTAAATTGGTTTTAACTAAAACAATTAAGGTTGGGAGATAATTTCAACAAATTGAGCTTTCTTACTTAAAGGCCAAAAAAAACCCCCCAATGGTTTTAAGCCCAACCTGTTTTTAAAACTTAAATAAATTTTTTTTGATTTAATTAAAAGCTAAATGGGTTTGGTCACAAATTTTAAACCAAAAGCTAATCGAGTATAGATAAATTAGCAGGCTTTAATTTGTATAAATCTTAAGTAGCCAAAAATAAATAAATAGAAATTCAATTGTTTTGAATAATCAAAACTTTATTTTTTTTTGAGTTAAAAAAAATTAATTGAATTTGGATTCGATTTGGATATGTTGATTTTTAGAACTACAATTGTGGTTGGTGTAGGATAGTAAATTAAAATAATAATAATTAAATGCTTTGTTAAGCATAATACTTGAGTCGCCCGGGGACAAATTTAGATTGGATTTAGCTGCGATTTTATATCCCAAAAAACAAGGTAGTTGGCACTTAGGCCATAATATTGGGTGATGAGTAGTTGATAAGTGAAATTGCATATGATAAAGGCATGTAAATGAAGGGGAAGGTTATGGGTTTTGTCCGAGGATTTGGGTTGGGGTGATAGGTATAACTAGCTCGATCAGTGAAAAGGGATAATGACAGGGTCATTTAGGTAAGGTCTTAAAGTACATTGTTTTTTCGGGGATATGGGTTTAGTTTTTCCTATTAACCCCTTGATATTCTGTGGTGGAATCCAAAAACCCTTTTTCCCCATTGTGCTATTCAAGTCAGAATACTCTTGGACAAAGTGTTTAATTAAATAAAAAATTGAATGAAGTGATTGACTACTACATTAGTCATAGGTTTATTGATATGGTATATGTGTTTTTGTTTTAAAGATAGGACACAGGTCATTCCCCTTTTTTACCATTTTTTTTTTTTATTTTTTAAAAAAAAGAATTTTATTGATCTTTTGTAGACTATTTGGGGTTTTGGCTTGATGTGAATATGAGTGAGATATGGAGATAAAACACATTTATCATTTTTATGATTGAGTTTGTTATATTTAATTTGTTTTTAAATTTTTTATTGAACTGAAAAATTATTAGGGAATGTTTTGGGGTCAATGGCTTATTTCTTATGGATTGTATTTTTTTGATTCCTAAGGCCCTAGGTCCCCGTTTATTTTTTCTTTTCTTCACTCTTTTTTTGATATAAATTTTTTTTTAAAAAAATTTAAAGTTCCCAAAAAGTTTTTAAGCCTAAAAAAATTTAGAAATCTATTAATAATTATAAATTTGTATTCTACTTAAATAGGGTAAGAGGAGTTTTTGTGTTATAATGGGTTTTAAAGAAATAGTTGTAAGCAAGTTTTTATTCATTAAAAGTCCAGTTACAATTTTAAAAAATAATTATAATTTGGAAAAATTTAAAGAAAATTTTAAAGGCAAAAAAAAAAAAAAAAAAAATTAGAAAAAAAAGCAACATCACAAAAAATTAAGAAAATTTTTCCCAAATTTTTAAAAAAAAGTTTCCATTTTAAAAGAATGCTGTAAATGCAGCATTTGGGAAAAAAAACAAACAAGTCAATTGGGTAATGTTGTTTTTTCATTTGCAATTAATGAAAAAATTTTAAAGAAAATCACAAATAGAAGAAAAATTGGGAAAAAAAAATAAAGTTGAAAAATTCAAGCGAAATTTTAAATCCCAAAAAATTTCCCTTTTAAATGAATTAAAAATAACCCATTAGAGAAATAAAAAGATATTATTATGAAACTTCATAAAATTAATACTTTCCCTACTCCAAATTTACATAAATTGAACAAATTTGTTTAGTTTTTTTAACTAAACTAAAAATTTTATTTTTTATAATCAAGTTTAACCTTTATTATTATTTTTGTTGTTTTTGTTGTTGTTGTTGTGGTATTTTAAAATCCAAATTGTAATTAAACCCTAAATTAAAGCTTAAATTAAATGGTAAGGGTGTGAGCCGCACTAACCAAAAAGATATGTGAAGACAAAAACTCTTCCCTTTATTTCCCTTTAAAAAACCAATTCTTTCGGTGAAAATATTCCCTTGTCCAAAAAGATGAAGTTAATCAAGGTTTTATGGTTCTTTTTTTCCCTTCCCTTGAATGGTCTATCTAAAGAAGTTGTCCAGCTTGAACCATTACCCGCCCATATCCCCAATTAACCTTTATCGTAAATGTTGGAAGATTTATTTTTGAGCTCAAAAATAGGAAGTTAGACTAGCCCAAAACCCATAAAGAGAAACTCTATTCAGAAATGATTTACGGATGTTATAAACCCTTTGTGCTATGAATGTTCAATCCCCCCTCTAAAATGTCTCTTTTTTCAAAGATCAAACAAGAATTCAAAAAATTAAAGTCCAATAACATAATAAACTAAAGTTCAAAGTTGAGACCCCCTTCGGTTTTTTATATTAAGGTATGAGATTGTGTTTCTTCCCTTTTTCTTTCCCTAAAAATCCCATATGTGTCTTCCCACTATTAAAAATAAGATATGTATAGCATAATTTTGCACAAAAAATTACATAAAGTTTAGCCAAATCCCCACAGTTTAAAAAAAATACCTTTAAAAAAATTTAAACAAACAAATAGGTTAAATTAAAATGATAAAAACTTCAAAATTATAATTTAATAAATTAAATTTTTTCCTAAATTCCAAGGGGCTTTGCCCTTCAAGTAGTTTTAGTTCCCCCCTCTCCTTCCAAACTTTTTTTTAGTGGCTTTGAGGATCAATTTTGGGGTGTGGCATTATGATTTCACTGTTAGGCACATTTTTTGTTTTTTTGTAGAATTTTATTTTGGGTGAAGGATTTGTTTTAAATTTTATGAAGAAAAAGAAAACTTGTCAATGATGATTAGACCTTTATTAGATAGGATGGGTGGTACTTTGTTTTTTTTACTATTTCCCTATTTTTTTTGATTTTTGTCTTTTTTTGAAAAAGGTAGTTATAGTTGGGTTTAGATAACCCCATGGGTTGGTTCAGAATTGCGAATTAGATTGGAAACTACCTACTAGTTTGAACAAAATCGTGGTCCACTTGCATAAGTCACAACCCATTTTAGAATCGTAGGTTTTGAACCACAAATCCTTTTTCTTTTTTTATTTTAACTTTGAAAAATAAAAAAAAACTCAAAGTTGCATTCACTTGGGAGATGAGAGGACATGCATATAAGTGACTAGTGAGTAGAGTCTAGAGAATTGCCAACTACCATTATCTATGAAACTGACAACATAAGGCTGCTCAATAAGAATGCAATGGCAATGTGAATTGAAAAATTAAAAATACACGGACATTTAGAATTTAGCAAAGAAAGCCAGAAGGAATCAACATATTTTTTACTAAGGTAATGAATTCAAAGTGAAAACAAGCAGATGCTCCACGGCAAATCCCTATTTGAAATATCAAAGTGGTATCATTTTATAATGTTCACATTTGCAATATAAAGGAGCAATGAAGGAAAAAGGACAAATAGAAGGAACTTCAAAAAAATTCTTTCCCTTTTTGTGTTAGCTATTTACCTTCACAATTCAAAAACCTATTGCTCTTGCTTAAGTTTTCATTTGTCATTGTCAAGCTTTTTTTTTTTTTTTTAATTGTTTTTGGGTCTTTCACCCTAACTTTTCATAGAAAATTTTGTTTTCAAGTAGCTATAATATTTTTTCTACTTTTATTATTTAACACTATCTATGGCTACTAGTTTATTAATTTATATAAATAACTAACTTTTTTATCGTGTTATTGACTCAATTCTAGCAAAAAGTCTAATAGCAAGAAATATAAGGTAAGAGAAAAGTAGTAAAAAAGCTACAAAAAATATATCCTTGAAGTAGACGATGAGTTTAGTGTTACGATTTCAATGATGACAAGGTCGATCAATTTTTTAATTTAAATAAACCCCCTTTTTCCATCACCCCAAAAAAATTTCGAGCATGTAGTCCCTTTTTAAAAATTTTGGCAAAGATCTTTAAGATTCTAAAGGGAGGGGAGAAATGCAACCCTCCAGAAGGGGAAAGGGAAAACAACAAAAGTTAGTGGAAAAAAAATTTTTTGGGTTTTTTTCCCCCCCTAAAAATTCCCATAAATATGAAATTTTTCCCTAAATTTTTTTTCCATGAAGTGTTTGGTAAAGGGAAGGCAAATCGGGAGCTTTTTGTTTTTGAAAAAATGCAAAGTTCCTATAAAAAAAAAAAAAAAAAAAAAGGAAAAGATGGGGAGGGGGGTTGGGCATGTTCCCCAAAACCCCAAAATCTAAACCCCAACCCCAAAGTAAAAAAGGGGAAAAGAAAAAAAAAACCAAACTTGGGAAAAAAAGGCCCAAAAAAAACCCCCAAAACCCCCCCCACAAAATTTGAAATTTTTGGGAATTTTAAAAACAAACCCAAATTTAACCCAATTCCTTAATGGGGGGGGCCCCAAATTTCCCCGACCAAAAAATTAATAAGAAACCCCCCCAAAAAACCTATTATATATGCATTTTCTTTTTAAAAACCCAAGTTTAAATAAGTTAAAAAAATTTACCATTTTGAAAAATGTAAAACTTAAATTTTAAGTTTGAAACCTTAATACATAGTTCTATAGGTTTTTTAATAAAAGGGAAAAATGAAGGTAAAAAAAAACAAAACAGGGACAATAATTGTGGATAGAGATCATAATTTCCTAAAAGAAGGACTTATCCCTTAAAAAAATTTAAAAAGGGGACCATCCCGCAAAAAAATTTTTTTAAAGGATAATTAGTTTTTTTTTTAAAATGAGTAAATTTGACAAAAAAAAATATTTTTTATCGGTTTTGATAACGTTGTAGCAAAAATTGCATAAATTTAATAAAATTGCAAAATCTTTCCCAACTAAATTTTAGTAGAAACCTTTTTCATTTTTGATGGGGCATGTCAAAAATTTTAAAATTTTAAATGCTTTAAAAGATGGATAAACTGAAAAAACCCCAAAATTTTTTGCCCTAAAAAGCCCAATAATACAAAAAAATAATAAATTTTTAAAATTTTTCCCCAAAATTTTTCCCCCAATTTTTTTTCTCTAATTTACATAAATAGAAAAAAATTATTAAAAAAAATAAAAAAAAATAGGAAAACACATAAAATTTTAAAAAATTTGTTTTTAAAAAATAGAAATAATAAGGGATAAAAATTTTTTAAAAATTTTTAAAATTTTTCCCAAAAAAAATAAAAAAAATGGAAAAAATCGCATTGAAATAATGCAATTTGCGATACAAAGAAAATGGGGAAAAAGGGGCCAAAACCCTCGCTGGTCTTTGCGTGCATGTAGGGACCGTGTAAAATGAAGGTCGCGAGTTCGAAATCCCCCCGCGTGCGCTCGGGGAAAAATTTTTTCCCTTTTTTTTTCCCTGAGCCGCACGTGGCCAAAACGTGGGGGATTGGCCGAAGAAAACGCGTGCATCGGCGGGTTCGTCTTCCTCACCCCGGGCAGGCCCAGAAAAAAATCGGGTAAAGGCCCACGAAGACAAATCGAAACCCTTTTTTTTTTTTAAACTTCTAGAAATTTCGGTATGGGTAAAGCCGAATCCATTTAAAATAAAAAAATTTAAACAAAAATAAAAAGATTTAACATCAAATCGCTTTGGGGTTTAAAAACAAATCTAAAAAAGGGAAAAAATTCCCGATTTATCCTAAATCGGCCCATCCGGGGCTTATTTAAAAAGGGTTTCCCCCGGGCGCCTTAAATTTAAAGGGGGACAGGAGGAAGCCCAAAAAAAGAAAAAAAAAGTGAGAGAAAAGGGCGAATCGGGGTACCCCCGGAGGGAAACTTGAAAACCGAGGAACCCCCCGACCGGAAAATAGAGCCAATGCAAAGGGGACTTTGGGAGTGAACCCCCACTTAACGTTGGGAAACAACACCCTCGAGAAGCTAGGAATCGACACCTCACCCCGCTGCAAAAAAAACCCCCCGGGAAAGCCCCCTGATTGAGCAAAACCCCCCCCGCTGCGTCCCATCGATCGACCCACCCGCGCCCCCCCGACCCCAATTAGGCCCCCAAATCGGGTTTTCCCAAATTTTTTTTTTATATTTATTTTTTATTTTTTTTTATTTATTTGAAATTTAAATTTTTTATTTGTTATTTATTATTTTGTTTTTTCTTTTAGGGCCCTTTATTTATTTGTTGGGTTTTGGGTTTATTTTTAATAAAAAAAGGGGAAAAAGTTTGAAATTTTTTTTTTTTTAAGGGGTTTAATTTAAAGAAAAAAAAAAAAAAATATTGAAAAATAGTAAAAAAAAAAATTAGGAAAAAAAATAATAAAATTTTTGATTTCAAAAAAGGATAGAAAAAAAAACTTAGGATAAAATTTTCAACAAAAATTTCCCCAAAAAAACAAAAATTTTTCCCAAAAAATTAAAAAAAAATTTTTAAAAAAAACCCCCAAAAAAAAATTATAAAAAATTTATAAAAAAAATCATGGAAAATTCACAAAAAATTTAAAAAAAAGGAAAAAACGAGTTTTTTGCACTTAGAAAAAACCATTTTTTTTAAATTTAAAACCCCAAAAAAATGTTTTTCCCTTTAAAAAACATTTCAAAATAAAATCAAAGTTTTTGGGGTTTGAATTTTTTTGAAAAATCCCAAGAAATGATAAAAACATAAATCAAAAAAAAAAATTTTAAGAATTAAAATTTACCCAAAAACACTTTAAGGGTTTTCAGAAAAGCGAACTACGACCCTTTTTTGATTTTTTGGTAGCAGGTAAAAAGGGAACCCCATTCGGGCAACCCCCCCAAAATAATGAAAAAACAAATTTTCCCAAAAAAACAAAAAAAATAATAAAATAACAGAAAAACAATACTAAATAGGAACAATTTAAGGGGATTAGGTGGGAACCGTAAAGGGTTTTAAAAGGTTTGGCCCCCCGGACTTAGAAAATTTGGTTTTTTCCCCTTTTTCCCCTTTTTTATAAAACAAAAGAGGAAAAAACGTCGACTAGGGTCCAAAAATTTAAAACTAATTTCCCTCCCCTTTTTCTTAATTCAAAATTTCCTAACAAATTTTTGGGGGGCGAAAACCCCAAAAAAAAAACGAAATTCCTACTCAAGTTTTGGGGTCTATATTAGATGGCATAGGGTCAAATCAGATCGGATTAGGAATGGGAATTCAAAAAAAATTTGACTCTAGGTGGCGACTTTCCCCTGGGGGGCCCATGCCCTTAGGAAACCACCTGAATTTCCCTTTAAAAAAGTTTTCTTTTAAGGGAAAAGTGTTTTATTTTTTTTTACTCTGTTCTAACCTTTCAGGAATTTGTTGGGTTTTTGTTTTTCTTTCTTTTGGGGGTTCAAATTTCATACATATGTTTTTGTGAGGGAGATGCGGTCGCCCCCCGGACCCTTTCCCAAAACCTAAGGGCGGGGGGCCATTGTGGGAGGGTTTTGGGCGAAGTGAGTTGTTTTAAACCCTTCGGGACCGATTAGGCTACCCCACCCTATGCTTTGATATGGCCTGAGATCCATTTCTTCGAGAATGCGGGAGGCCATAGAGCTCGGGAACCAATTAGAACCAACCTACTTGCATACATAACATCATAAGGGGTTGACAATTGAATGACAATGTAATGGTTTGTTATTTTGTCCTTGGAGTTCAGGACCATTTCCTTGTAATGTTTTCGTAGTTCTGTTTGTAACTAGGCTATTTCTTATTGTAATAGATGGCTAGCAGTGTAGTCGACCGTCTCCTCCGCAAAGAAATACGGGTGTACAAACCTTTGGACCCGAAGTTGGTACTAGACCATTGGTTTACTTTGTACAACCCGGAGGAGCAGGCCTTCATCCAGCAAAAGATCGGCCCCATACTCTCACTGACAAAGATAGAGGTGAATTTGCCTTTAGTCCGGGCTATGCTCCAATTATGGGAAATCGAGCCCACTGCTTTCTTTATCGGGCCGCATGAGATCACCCCTACCCAGGAAGAGTACACCCAGTTGCTACAGGCTCCAGCACTGACTGATCAAATCTATATGCTAGACCTTGAGGCCGGGCCAGCCGGTACCTTCAGCAGATTATTAGGCATCCGTAAAACAGCAGTCAACAAAGCCCTAGCAGACTGTAATGGATATTGCATACGAATGGATGATTTAGAAGCCTGGTTTATCGCCCGAGAGGACAATGGGGATAGAAAGGACATCCTGTGTGGGGACCCCAAGACTTACAGACAGAGAAGGGTGAACGCTTTCATCTTGACAGCCTTCGCCACCATACTGTTCCCCACCGGGACCTTCTATATTCACTACAGGGTTGAAGAGCTAGTGACCCAATTCCTGGAGGGAAGATCCTACATCCCGGCTGTATTGGCTGAACAGATCCGGAACTTGAATTTCCTCAAGAAGAAAGGCCACGGGATCCTTCGCTCAAGCCTCAACCTTCTGCTAATATGGTTTGTAAGCCACCTCAAGTGTTTCGGGTTGAACATGGTCAGGAAAACCCTAGCCCAACAGGTGGATCTGGTGGATTCATGTATAGAAAAGGTAAAGCTACCTGACGACCTTACCAGCCACAGTTGGGTAGAGCTGCTTAAGAGCTTCAGTGTCGAAGATATTCTATGGACAGTCAGGTGGAGTTGCTGTAACAAAATCATCTTGACCTGCAGAAACTTCCAAGCAGTGCCTTTAATCGGAATCAGCGGATGTATCGGATATCACCTAAACTCAGTGGTTCGCCAGTTCAGCACTATCTAAGACATAGTTTATCAGCCCTTGGTACAAGCAGTTACCTTTGATTATCAAGATCCGAACCTGTTAGTAGCTGAGAAGTTTGTGAAGCTGGTAGAGGTCAAAGCACTTTGGGAAGCCAGAATTGAAAGCCCAAATGTGGACCTTGGGAATTAGATGGCGAAGTGGGAAAGCACCGAGCCACCAGAGAGTTTGTAATCCACCAGCTATACTAGACAGGGGAAAGAGCATATCGGGTTCCAGACGTCACCCAACCAAGACCAGACGAGATTAATCCAGAGACAGAAGTATACCTGGAGCAGATCAGGGCCCGAATGGAGGTATACTTTGAAGCTGCGGATCATAAGAAAGACATCTGGAAGGGACGTTTCAAAGAATCCGACCAAAGGAACAAGGCCTTAGAAGCACAATTGGAGAAATGCCAATCCAAAGTCAAGGAATTGGAAGCCGTCATCAGTGGGAAGTCTGAGCCTCCACAACAGAAGACTAAAAGAACCAGGAAGTAGATCTTTATTTGTAATATTTCATTTTGAACTCCAGAATTCTCAATATTAATAAAAGTAAAGTTTCAATATTACATTGTCAATCAGTTGTCAACCCTTTTACTTTTAGCATCCGCGTGACACATGCATATCATTCATGCATTCATTACACTAAAAGCAAAACAAAATGCGAATCCAGGTATCAAAATAGCTTCCAAATAATCGAAACCTCCTAGAAGCCCAGTTTTCACACACTCAAGAACAAAAATGGCCAACAGCAGTGACAACCGCAACAACACCAATGCTGAAGCTGCCTCGGACTCTAGGATCATGTCCCTAGAACAAATAGTCCAACAACTGGCTGCCCAGGTTCACCTCTTAACTGAAAGCATCGGTCTCCTGCACAACACTCAGCCAACCCAGGAAGAGTATTCAGGGGCCAGAAAGGGAAAAGCAGTGGAGGGACAGCCTCCGGAATATGAGGGGATCAATTCCCACCTTAACCCGGCTTTTGAATATGAGCCAAAAGTCAACCAGGGGCCGACCTCTGACGACCTGAAGAGGGAAATGGAAGAGAGGCAGAAAGAGATGGAGAAACGACTCTTCCAGTAGCTCCATGACAAGATGAGAACCATTGAGGGCCCTGACGGTTTTAAACAGGCCAGAATCACCAACCTGCCAGCATACAGAGAAGAGGCATACCTCGAGAAGTTCAAGACCCCAGATTTCGAAAAGTATGATGGGACCGGCTGCCCCAAAATGCATACCAGGCTATATGCCCGGAAAATGAGCAAGTATGCTCAATACGACCAGCTTATGCTCCAGACATTCCAGGACAGCCTCACAGGCCCTGCATTGGTCTGGTATGCCCACCTGGATTTCAACATCGTCAACACCTGGGAGAAGCTAGCCCGGGCGTTTTATGATCAATATAAGTTCAATATGGAAGTCGCCCTATCTATAATCGACTTGGGGAGTCTCCGGAAAAGACATGCTGAGCCATTCAAGGAGTATGCTCAGCGCTGGAGAGCCCAGGCCGCCAGGGTAGCAACCCCGATATCTGAAAAAGAATTGACATCCATATTTGTCAATACCTTGGACAAGACCTACTTTTCACATCTAGTAGGCCAGACCTCCTCCAGTTTGCAGAGGTAGTGGCCGCGGGCTATAGGATTGAGAATGCCATCACCACCGGTAGACTCCAAACAATGGATCCTCCTAGGGTCGCACCAACGCAAAGGACTTTAGGAGGAAACAGAGTTAAGGAGTCCACAGTCAGCACGGTAAATTTCGGTAAGACAAAAAAAGCCGGGACTCGTGTGACATTCCAGACTACGAGTACCCCAGTCCAACAACCCTCTACGGGTCAAACTCAGGCCGCCAGGATCCCAAGGCAGTTCACTCCAATCCCTATACCGCTCAGTTAGGTCTTCGCTCAGCTGAGGGTAGACAACTTAATTAGTTTCGAGATCCCCAACGATCGGTACAAGCCCAAGAACTTTGACTCAAATCTCAAGTGTGACTACCACATGGGTCAGGAGGGGCATTCCACAGATAGGTGCTGGAGGCTTCGACACAAAATCCAAGATTTAATTGATGCAGGAATCATACAATTGGATTTCGTAAACGCCCCAGCACCCAATGTCAACACCAACCCCCTGCCCAATCACAGGCCCGCCATTAATATGATTACATCTGAGGAGTCGGTTCCCAAAGAAGCCCTGAAGACCGAGCCACAGAAGAAGCAATCCCGCTAAGCTCCAAAAGAGACTCCAAAAACACACATTAAGAAGAGATGGTTAACGGGAGACCCAACGGTTGGCACGTTGGGAGAATCACACGGGAGATTTCAGTACTTGGTAAACTATTCTTATACCCCGACCGAACAAGGGCCACCTAGCGGATGGGGACCAGAATTTGAGAAGGAAGACAACCCGGCAGAGGAAGAGGGGAAGACTGTCAACACGATCAACTCTCATCAGAAGCCCAGGGTTATACAATGCTATGAGGGACAGTCAGCTATGGTACAAATCCCAAGAAAAAGATATGTATTTAAAGTTCCCATACCGGCAGGGGATTACAAGGCTGCACCGTTCGACTATCGGGCCCTTGAACAAGAGCGACCTCCTATAGTGGGAGGCATCACGCGCTCTGGGAGATTATACGATCCAAAGTATAAAGGCCCGACTGAAGAGCCCACCGTGGAAAAAGGGGAAAAAGAGGAAGAAGGACTTGCTGCATTCACGAAGATGGTTAAGGCCAGTGAATACAAGATCATGGAACAATTAAATAAAGTTCCAGCGCAGATATCGCTCATGGGCCTTCTCACAACATCCGAACCTCACAGGGAAGCACTCTTTAAAGTGCTGAAAAAGATTCAAGTCCCGGAAGGTATCGCTACAGACAAATTGGGTCACGTGGCGGACTCCATCTTCGCAATGGACCAAATATCCTTCTCTCCTGAAGAGCTAGGAGAAGAGGGAGACCAACATACCAAACCACTGTTCATAGTGGTCAGGTGCAATGACACCATTGTCCCCCGGGTACTTATCGACAACGGATCATCCCTCAACGTTTGCCCATTGGCAACGCTCGACTTACTGGGGGTCAATCCAAGCAACATAAAACCTAACTCCACGGTAGTTAGAGCCTTCGACGGGTCCAAAAGAGACATAGTAGGGGAGGTGAGCCTACCGATGGAAATCGGTCCACAAATATTCCACATCTCCTTCCAGGTCCTCGATATCCCAAGATCTTTTAATTTGCTCTTGGGACGACCTTGGATACATGCTGCTGAAGCCATCCCTCTAGTCTCCACCAAAGGGTCAAATTCATCACAAATGGGCAGATAGTCACCGTACTGGGCGAGCAGGATTACGCTATATACAAAGAGACTGCCATACCTTATATTGGGGAAAAAGGCTCAGAAGACCAGGGGTTGCAGATTTTCAATGAAGTAAACATGGTGACCAGCAAGGAGGGCCATCAGTTTAAAGAGGGGCAGCACAAGACGTTTGGACTGGGGTACATTCCTACGGCCGCGGAAGAAGCACTAGCAAAAGGTGTCAGAGGCAAAATGAAGGGGAAGCTGATCGACACCCAGATGTGCATCCCACCTCTCCAACAATCTTTCCGAAAGGCAAACGTCAGTCAAGAGCTCTGGATAAATGAGGAGGACGACAGCAAGGGGAAATCAACTCCCCGCACGTTTAACCAGCATCCGGCTCTCAACAATTGGTTTTGTTATCCTATCAGTAGCGCTAAGTTAGCTCAAGAGTAGAGAAAGATTATTAAACAAATTTTATTGAGACTATTTATCGAATTCCATTTAAGTTTGTTTTTTTTTCTTACATATATATGATTTCATTTTACTTAGATCTCCTACCATCGAACATCAGGGATATTTCGCACAGGTAGAAAGTAAAAACGTTGATATCGTTTCCAACACTACTGGGTCAGTTGTTGAAGGTGATATTTTAGACCACGAAATAATACAAGGAAATTGGCTAAAACATGAACAAAGCGGAATCTCGATCGACGAGCCTGTGGAGACAGTAAATCTAGGAAGCATGGAAAACCCTAAGAACCTCAAAATTAGGACCAGTTTGAGTGCCGAGCAAAAACGTGAGATAACCGAGCTATTAACGGAATATGTAGATGTGTTTGCCTAGTCGTACGGTGACATGCCAGGGCTAGACCAGTCAATAGTAGTTCACAGGCTTCCCACAAGGGAAGATGTCAAACCTAAAAAACAAAAACTGAGAAGATTTAGGCCTGACATCTTACTGAAAATCAAAGAAGAAGTCAAGAAACTGCTAGAAGTAGGGTTCATTGAAGTATCCGACTACCCAGAGTGGGTAGCAAATATAGTCCCCGTCATGAAAAAGAATGGAAAAGTACGCGTATGCGTAGACTTTCGGGACTTAAACCAAGCCACGCCAAAGGATAACTTCCCCTTACCTCACATTGATGTTCTAGTAGACAACACTGCGGGAAACCATCTCTTCTCATTCATGGACGGTTTCTCGGGATATAATCAAATAAAAATGGCTGAGGAAGATAAAACCAAAACGACCTTCATCACAACGTGGGGAACTTTCTGTTACAAAGTCATGCCCTTCGGTTTAAAAAACGCTGGTGCAACGTATCAGAGAGCCATGGTCGCCAAACTTCACGACATGATGCATCGTGAGGTTGAAGTATATGTCGACGACATGATAGCCAAATCCAAAGAAGGAGAAAGCCATATAGGTATCCTGAGAAAATTGTTCAAACGACTGAGAAAGTTCCAGCTTAAGTTAAACCCAGAAAAATGTACTTTTGGGGTCACAACGGGGAAATTGTTAGGGTTTGTCATAAGCCAAGAGGGCATTAGAATCGACCCTGACAAGGTGAAATCTATATTAGAGTTACCTTCCCCACGCTCCGTTAAAGAAGTAAGAAGCTTACTGGGAAGATTAAATTACATAGCTCGATTTATCTTACAGCTCACCAACAAATGCCGGCCACTATTCCATCTGTTGAAGAAGAACGCCGCAATAAAATGGGACAACGAATGCGAAGAGGCATTCAGGACAATCAAAGACTACCTTATAAAACCTCCAATCTTGATAGTCTCGAAACAAGGAAAGCCCTTATTCTTATACCTCACTATACTCCCTGAATCCATAGGATGTGTGCTGGGGCAGAAAGATGATGAAGGAAGAGAGCGTTCCATATACTATCTGAGCAAGAAGTTCATAGACGGAGAACAGAGATACTCGTAGGTGGAGAAGACGTGTTGTGCGTTAATTTGGGTTATGCACCGCCTAAGGCAGTATACCCTTTATTACCATATTGAGCTACTGACAAGACATGATCCCTTGAAATACTTGGCAGAGAAACCAGCTTTGATAGGGAGAATCTCTAAGTGGCAAATGCTTCTATCTGAGTTCGACATCACATACATGAATCAGAACTCGATGAAAGGGCAAGCATTAGCCGACCAGTTGGCGGAACACCCTGTCGAGACAGATTCCCAAGAACTACAGGCCCAATTTCCGAATGAAAATATATTGACAGTGGAAAATATGCCTGATAGAGCCATTTTATACTTAATCTTTATAGTATAAATTGTGTTAATTCATTATTGATTTTATAGAAATCATAAGGAAATGGTACTTAATTCTATTATGGTGATAAATCAGGTTAAATGGAGTCAAGGATGCTAATTCAAGTAAATTAGAGAAGTCATCTACAACTTGGATCAAGACAAGGATTTACACCGCCGGAGGGAAGTACATGGGCATGTAATTGAAGTACACGGCCGTGTACTTGGTTTTGAATCAACAGGAAGATACACGGTTGAAATACACGGCCGTGTATCAGAAGCACGGTTTGAGGCACGGCCATGGCGCAAACCGTGTTACACACTGGACAAGAAGGCGGAAATGTGGACTTTCAACAGAGAGAGACACGGCTTAGGGCACGGCTGTGGTGGCAGCCGTGCGAGAAACCGTGCTTGGAGCCGTGGTGGAAGCTAGACGTGCCAAGGAGAAGAACTTGTAGATCATGCACAGAGGAAGGCACGGTTGAAAATCTAGCCGTAGGTGGAGTCGTGCTACACACTGGACACGGAAGATGATACGTGAATTATGCACAGAGGAAGGCACGGCTTGACCCACGGCCGTGTGGTAGGGCGTGCCAGGCAGACGAAGATTCACTTCTCGAAATCTACTTGAAAAAGGAAAGATATTTTCGTATCTTGCTAGAAAAAGATCGCATGCCATCCCTCTAACAATATAAATAGAACCAACCCTAGAGGGTGAGAAACTTTTGAATCTTTTAAATCTGAATCTTTAGATCATCTTGGAGGCAGAGCAGGCAACCGGGTTCATCATGTCTCTACTTTTTATTTTCGTTTTGTTGATGAACATGAGTAGCTAAGCTACTTTTCTAGCCAAAGGGTCATAGATGTTTAATTCTCCACGAATTGTGAGGTCTAATTGACTTGTATTTAATCTATTCGTTGTTTTCGGATATTCATATATCTTCTGATCGTTTTGTCATTATTATCTTTGTTGATTGGTACGAATAGAGCTCTTCTACTCAATTAGCAAGTTAATATATTGTCAACTAGCACGTCAAATCTGTAATTGTTTGATTGTTCTAGTCTCAGTGACACAATAACATGTTTGATTATAAAATAGATGATCGAATTCATGTTATGGAGGTGTGTGATCATGTTTAAATAGGTTATCTTATAATCTACTGGCATGAATTGGTGGTCTCTCTAGTTTTTAATGCTATTGGTAGATTAAATCCTAAGTGCTTGTCTGGGGTTGTCTAATCGATAAGAGAAATAATCAAAGAGCTTCTCTTGGTTATCGAGGAAGTACGGAGAGATAGGTTGTTAGAGCTTGTTAATAACCATAACCAGTTTATCTAGGAACAAGAATAGAAAACATTTTCATCGATGATCAATTCCTTGAATTAAACTATCTTGATTCCTTTGGCTAGGCTTTTATCAATATACGATTCTATTATCTTATTTCGACCTTATTTTGATTCATAAACAAAACCCCCCCTCATTTTCTTTTCATCTTTATGCCCTTTGAATAGAAATATCTTTAACCAATCTTTGTGGATTCGACCCTACTCACCACTATATGCAAATCATATAATTGTCTAGGAGTAGGTTTTATTTTTTTTGGATTCAACACCCATCAAATTTTGGCGTCGTTGCCGAGGATTGGTGTCAAATTTATTTCTATTCTTGTATGACTCGTTCTTCTCAGACAGGTGAACTAACTTATAATCCGGAGATTGAGAAGACTCTAAAGAGGCTGCGACAAGAAGCAAGATCATCCACTAGACTGAACTTAGCATCGGATTTGTCTGATTCATCCCTTGATTCAGAAAAAGAAGACGATATGGCAAATCCCGAGAGAACCTCAAGGGAGTTGGTTGCACCGAATGTGAATCAATAACCACTTTGTATTCACTATCCCGAACTAGCTATTGAATTCGAGTTGAAATCTGGGTTGATACATCTACTTCCCACCTTTCATGGTCTTGAGAATGAAGATCCTCATAAGCATTTGAAAGAGTTTCATATAGTGTGTTCTAGTATGAGGCCGCAAGGAATAACCGACGATCAAATCAAGCTCCGTGCTTTTCCGTTTTCTTTAAGTACTAAAGCTAAAGATTGGTTGTTTTATTTGCCTCCAGGTTCTATCACCGCTTGGACAGATATGGTGAGACTCTTCTTGGACAAATTCTTCCCTGCATCCAGAGCCGCTGGTATAAGAAGAGAAATTTGTGGTATAAAACAGAGGGACACCGAGACTCTTCATGAGTATTGGGAGAGGTTCAAGCAATTGTGTGCAAGTTGCCCACAACATGGAATATCTGAACAACTTCTCATCCAATACTTCTACGAAGGCCTACTTCCGATGGAAAGAAAGATGATGGATGCTGCAAGTGGAGGAGCCATAGTAAACAAAACCCCTGGTCAAGCTAGGGAATTGATCTCCATTATGGCTGCCAATTCGCAACAATTTGAGTATAGGCATGATACATCTTCAAGGAAGGTAAATGAGGTAAGTGTGTCTAACCTTGAACATCAAATTTCTAATCTTACCTCCCTTATGCAACAGCTAGCTCTTGGAAATACCCAGCAGGTGAAAGCTTGTGGAATTTGTGCTGCTCCTAATCATCTGACCGACATGTGCCCTACATTGCAAGATGACAACCATGAACACGCCAATGCTGTAGGCGGATTTCCAGGACAACCGCAGAGGAAGTATGATCCCTATTCAAATACTTACAATCCCGGATGGAGGGATCATCCTAACTTCAGATATGGCAATAAACCACAAAACTTCCAACAATTCCAACCTAAGCCATCAAACCAAGTATCACAGGCTCCTTCCACTTCAGGTATGTCCCTTGAGGAAATTGTTAAATCACTTGCGTTAATATAAAACAATTTCAGGATGAGACAAAGCAGAGCATCCACAACTTGGAAAATCAGGTAAGTCAACTTGCTTCTTCTATAAATAGATTGGAAACTCAAGGTAAGTTACCTTCTCAAACCGTCACAAATCCAAAGCAAAGTGCTAATGCAATTACCTTGAGAAGTGGAACGAAATTGCAGGGATCAAATGAGAAGGGACACCGAACTAATCCTAAGGAAGAGACTGAGAAAGAAACTGCAACTCCACGCCAGCAGAACAATCAGATCAAAGGACCCCTCATTGAACCACCAAAGGCCATGACAACAGCACCTCCTTTCCCTTCCAGACTAGCAAAATCCAAGAATGAAGCTGAAGAAAAAGAGATTCTTGATACTTTTCGTAAAGTTGAGGTAAACATTCCTTTGCTGGATGCAATTAAGCAAGTACCTCGTTATGCTAAATTTCTTAAAGAATTGTGCACTAACAAAAGAAAGCTGAAAGGTAATGAAAAGATTAGTGTAGGTGAGAATGTTTCAACTATTCTTCAGAAGAAGCTTCCTCCTAAATGTAAGGATCCAGGTATGTTTACTATTCCTTGCAAAATAGGTAATCTTGGAATTACTAAAGCTATGTGTGATTTAGGAGCTTCAATCACTGTTATGCCTCTGTCTGTTTATCAATGTTTAAATGTTGGCCCCCTGAAGGAAACAGGTGTTATTGTTCAACTTGCTGATAGGTCCAATGTTTATCCTGAGGGAGTTCTAGAAGATGTTTTAGTACAAGTTAATGGTTTGGTTTTCCCCACAGATTTTTACGTGCTTGACATGGAGAATGATGATTCTCGTAATTCATCGATGATATTATTAGGGAGACCATTTCTTAAGACATCTAGAACAAAAATCGATGTACATGATGGTAACCTCACTATGGAATTCGATGGTGAAGTGATTAAATTTAACATTTATGATGCCATGAAATATCCTAGTGATATCTCTCCTGTTTTGTTGTGGATGTTATTGACCCATTAACACAAGCTACATTTGATTTGATAGACGACGATGAGTTGAAAGTTGTACTTAATAGGAGTCTTACTATTCATGCATTAAAAACTCTTAAGGAAAAGCTTGTAATATCCTCTGATTTACAGGACAAGATTTGGGAGTTGGAATCATTAAAACCTATTAGGTATGATGTGTCCTACATTCATTTACCCCCTTCTAACACAAAACTTCTTCCTTCTATTGTGTAGGCACCAAAGCTAGAATTAAAACCCCTACCCGAACATCTAAAGTATATTTTCTTAGGAGAAAAGGAGACTCTTGCTGTGATAGTCTCCAACAAGCTAAGTACTTTAGAAGAAGAAAAGTTGATTCGGGTGTTGAGAGAGTACAAAGAAGCCATTGGATGGTCCATAGCTGATATCAAAGGACTAAGCCCCTCCACCTGCATGCATAAGATTTTGATGGAAGATAATTGCAAACCTTCAAGGGAAGTTCAGCGTCGTTTGAATCCACCTATGATGGAAGTAGTTAAGAAAGAGATCTTGAAACTTCCGACAGCAAGTGGGTAAGTCCAATCCAAGTTGTTCCAAAGAAAACGGGCTTAACTGTGATTGAAAGCTCTAATGGTGAGTTAATTCCTACTCGGGTTCAGAATGGATGGAGGGTTTGTGTTGATTACAGGAAGTTAAATGCGTCAACTCGGAAGGACCACTTCCCTCTTCCTTTTCTTGATCAGATGCTTGAACGTTTGGCTGGCCATTCTAACTATTGTTGTCTTGATGGTTATTCAGGTTTTCATCAAATTCCAGTGGCACCGGAAGATCAAGAGAAGACTACTTTTACTTGTCCATTCGGTACTTTTGCATATCGAAGGATGCCTTTTGGGCTCTACAATGCTCCAACCACATTCCAAAGATGTATGGTTAATATATTTTCAGATTATGTGGAGAATATTATAGAGGTTTTCATGGATGACTTCACCGTCTATGGTAATTCTTTTGATTCATGTTTGACTAACCTTACAAAAGTGCTTCAAAGATGTATAGATAAGAATTTAGTGTTGAATTATGAAAAATGTCACTTTATGGTTGAACAGAGTCTCATTCTAGGCCATATTGTATCTTATAAGGGGCTTGAAGTCGATAAAGCTAAGGTAGAATTGATTAAATCTTTACCTTACCCTGTGAGTGTACGGGAAATTCGGTCTTTTCTTGGGAGTGCAGGATTCTATCGACGCTTCATCAAGGATTTCTCCAAGATTACTCAACCCCTATGTCGATTGCTACAAAAAGAAGTGACATTTGAGTTCGGTGAGGCCTGCAAGAACACTTTTGACACATTGAGAGATAAGTTAACTTCTGCTCCAATCATCCGACCACCCGACTGGACCCTTCCCTTTGAAATCATGTGTGATGCGAGCAATTATGCAGTTGGAGCAGTTCTTGGCCAAAAAGTTGGGAGAGCTTCTCATGTCATTTATTATGCTTCCAGAACATTGGATAATGCTCAATGCAACTATTCCACAACGGAAAAAGAACTCTTGGCTGTTGTTTTTGCATTAGAAAAATTCAGATCATTTTACTTGGTACTAAGGTAATTGTTTACTCTGATCATGCAGCTCTCAAATACCTGCTCGCGAAGAAAGAGGTGAAACCAAGACTTATTCGATGGATACTCTTATTACAAGAGTTTGATCTGGAGATACGTGATAGGAAAGGCTCGGAAAACTTAGTTGATGACCACCTCAGTAGAATTCCTATCAGTGAAGGGTCCACACAAATACAAGACGATTTTCCAAATGATTATCTCTTTTCTATTCAAAAGACAATTCCGTGGTATGTTGATATTGTCAATTATTTGGTTACTAAGACATTACCAAGTGATTTGTCTAGGGCTCAAAAAGATAAAATTAAAAGTGATGCTAAGTATTATGTATGGGATGATCCATATTTGTGGAAACATTGTGCTGATCAAATCATTAGACGGTGTATTTCTCAAGACGATATTCCTTCTGTCTTGCAATTTTGTCACTCATATGCATGTGGTGGACATTTTGGCCCTAAGAGGACAGCTCAAAGGTATTAGGATGTGGTTTGTTTTGGCCTACATTGTTTCGTGACTCTTTTATGTTTTGTAAGGGTTGTGAACGATGTCAAAAGATTGGCAACTTAGGACGTAGAGACCAAATGCCACTTACTCCTATTCTTGCTTGCGAAATATTTGATATATAGGGTATTGACTTTATGGGTCCTTTTCCTCCTTCTTTCGGTAATGTTTACATCCTTCTTGCTGTGGATTATGTTTCAAAATGGGTGGAAGCCAAAGCGACCCGAACTAATGATGCTAAAGTTGTTGTGGATTTTGTTAAATCTCATATTTTTGCTAGTTCGGGACACCAAAGGCTCTTATCAGTGATCGTGGCACACACTTTTGTAATAGAATAGTGGAAACTTTACTAAAAAAATACAGGGTCACTCATCGCACTTCCACCGCATACCACCCCCAAACCAATGGATTGGCAGAAGTCTCAAATCGAGAAATCAAGTCTATTCTGGAAAAAACCGTCAATCCAAGCAGGAAGGATTAGAGCACAAGACTTGAGGATGCATTATGGGCCTACCGGACAGCTTACAAGACCCCTATAGGTATGTCTCCTTACCGTTTAATATTTGGCAAACCATGTCATCTCCCTGTGGAGCTGGAACATAGGGCGTATTGGGTTGTAAAACAATGTAACATGCGAATGGATGAGGCGGGTAAACACAGAAAACTTCAACTACAAGAACTCGAAGAAATTCGAAGAGAAGCGTACGATAGTACTAAAATCTACAAGGAAAAAACAAAAGATTTTCATGATCAAATGATTTCCCGAAAGAATTTTTCTGTAGGTCAAAAAGTATTACTTTACCATTCTCGATTGAAGTTGTTTCCTGGCAAACTACAATCACGGTGGATTGGTCCTTTTGTTATCACTAACATATTTTCACATGGTGCAGTTGAGATCTCCAGCCTTGAAACTGGTAAGATCTTTAAAGTCAATAGTCATCGCTTGAAACTTTTCTATGAAGGATTTCAAGTATGTAATATTGAAGAAACCAGCTTAACTCACCTCGAGTATTGTGATTGATTACATGAACGTCTAGCCAAAGACGTTAAAGAAAGGCGCTTCATAGGAGGCAACCCATGTCAAAAAAAAAAAAAATCTTTTAGTTTTGTTTTGCTTTAGTTTTTTTTGTTTTAGTTTAGTTTGTTTTTATTTTAGTGTAGTTTTGAACTCTTTGGATCAGCTGCAGCAAGGATACATATCATTAGATGACACTTTCCAGAGCTTAAGGGGAGAACTCCAATACCAAGGAAGTATCAGTATTTCCTTTCTCTTATTCTCTAATGTTCCTTGAGTTGTTAATTCCTTTTCAATTGTGCTAAATTAGGAACAGTGAGGACACTGTTCAAGCAAAGTGTGGGGGAGAGGATAATAAAATATAGAGAATAGAGAACTAACTTATACTCTGAATGTTTTGTCCTTAAGCAATTTTAAGCCAAATTTTTTCAAAATTATCATGAAATCTAGAGATTGTACTAAATGTTATAATAAGCATCTACACAATGTGAAATTGACTTGTTCAAATGCTTTACTCACCCACTGCTGTGATTAGAATACATGGTTAAAATTAAGTAGTGAAATCTTTAAGAAACAAATTTACCTTGTATTTAGCTTTAGAATTGGAAGTCTAAGAGTAAGTCGAGTCCCTAAGTGAAAAATAAACAAGTTTACTTCTATGTTATATTAGCTACTGTATACTCTTTAAAGTTTTTTGTAAAGCAATCATAACACTTAGTGAAAAAAAAAAAAAAAAAGAATCAAGCATAGCCATTACTCCAATGATTCAACTAATTGAGTTAAGAGTATTCAAACTTGAATGTTAGAGTGAGGAAGAGTCCGTAGGGGTATCTCAAAACCCTGTCACTTGAGTGATGAGCTCGGGATGTTGCCGACTCAATGAACTCACTATAACGATAAGGGCGAAAAAGGCAAAAGTTCATGAAAAGAAGCGGGCAAAAACCCGTCAAAATAGATGCTTGAATAAATCAAAAAAACATGAATGTAAACATTCATTGAATAAAACAAAGATGTATAAAAGGGAGAATATCTAGCAAAGAGCTTATACCATATGCTTTTACTTTATACTGCAAGGATTATATGCTTGATAATATCCAATGAAGTTTAATTGGGTGTTTTTCCTTAGTGGATTAAGTATTTACTTTTGGAATAAAAATTCTTTTGCTAAACATGAGGATTAAAGTTTGTTTTGTTTAGATTAGCTATTAAATTTTGTCCATGGTAATTTGATCACAGGAAACCAGTTTGGTTGAAGTAGTAGACATTAAAATTACAAGTCATGAATTACAAATGAATAGATGCTTGGAATGATGAAAAGAAAGTTTGTATAATCTATGACAGATTTCTCAATTGATTTGATTCAATTGCTTGAGGACAAGCAAGAGTTTAAGTGTGGGGGAATTTGATAGAGCCATTTTATACTTAATCTTTATAGTATAAATTGTGTTAATTCATTATTGATTTTATAGAAATCATAAGGAAATGGTACTTAATTATATTATGGTGATAAATCAGGTTAAATGGAGTCAAGGATGCTAATTCAAGTAAATTAGAGAAGTTATCTACAACTTGGATCAAGACAAGGATTTACACCGCCGGAGGGAAGTACATGGGCGTGTAATTGAAGTACACGGCCGTGTACTTGGTTTTGAATCAACAGGAAGATACACGGTTGAAATACACGGCCGTGTATCGGAAGCACAGTTTAAGGCACGGCCATGGCGCAAACCGTGTTACATACTGGACAAGAAGGCGAAAATGTGGACTTTCAACAGAGAGAGACACGGCTTAGGGCACGGCCGTGGTGGCAGCCGTGCGAGAAACCGTGCTTGGAGCGTGGTGGAAGCTAGACGTGCCAAGGAGAAGAACTTGTAGATCATGCACAGAGGAAGGCACGGTTGAAAATCTAGCCGTGGGTGGAGTCGTGCTACACACTGGACACGGAAGATGATACGTGAATTATGCACAAAGGAAGGCACGGCTTGACCCACGGCTGTGTGGTAGGCGTGCCAGGCAGACGAAGATTCACTTCTCGAAATCTACTTGAAAAAGGAAAGATATTTTCGTATCTTGCTAGCAAAAGATCGCATGCCATCCCTCTAACAATATAAATAGAACCAACCCTAGAGGGTGAGAAAACTTTTGAATCTTTTAAATCTGAATCTTTGGATCATCTTGGAGGCAGAGCAGGCAACCGGGTTCATCATGTCTCTACTTTTTATTTTCGTTTTGTTGATGAACATGAGTAGCTAAGCTACTTTTCTAGCCAAAGGGTCATAGATGTTTAATTCTCCACGAATTGTGAGGTCTAATTGACTTGTATTTAATCTATTCGTTGTTTTCGGATATTCATATATCTTCTGATCGTTTTGTCATTATTATCTTTGTTGATTGGTACGAATAGAGCTCTTCTACTCAATTAGCAAGTTAATATATTGTCAACTAGCACGTCAAAATCCGTAATTGTTTGATTGTTCTAGTCTCAGTGACACAATAACATGTTTGATTATAAAATAGATGGTCGAATTCATGTTATGGAGGTGTGTGATCATGTTTAAATAGGTTATCTTATAATCTACTGGCATGAATTGGTGGTCTCTCTAGTTTTTTAATGCTATTGGTAGATTAAATCCTAAGCGCTTGTCTGGGGTTGTCTAATCGATAAGAGAAATAATCAAAGAACTTCTCTTGGTTATCGAGGAAGTACGGAGAGATAGGTTGTTAGAGCTTGTTAATAACCATAACCAGTTTATCTAGGAACAAGAATAGAAAACATTTGCATCGATGATCAATTTCTTGAATTAAACTATCTTGATTCCTTTGGCTAGGCTTTTATCAATATACGATTCTATTATCTTGTTTCGACTTTATTTTGATTCATAAACAACCCCCCCCCCCCCCCCCTCGTTTTCTTTTCATCTTTATGCCCTTTGAATAGAAATATCTTTAACCAATCTCTGTGGATTCGACCCTACTCACCACTATATGCAAATCATATAATTGTCTAGGAGTAGGTTTTATTTTTGTTGGATTCGACACCCATCAATGCCAGTAGAAGACTTTGGCATAGAGCAGAATGCTACATGGAAACTGTTTTCAATGGAGCCGCTAATGTATTCAGTTGTGGGGTTGGGGCGGTATTGATATCCCCGAATGGCACGCAATTCCCTGTAGCGACGAGACTTACATTTCCTTATACCAATAATATCGCAGAATATGAAGCATGTATACTTGGCCTCAAAATGGCCTGCCAAATGGGAATCCGCGAATTAGAGGTATACGGAGATTCATCGCTCATCATACTACAGACAAGAGGGGAATATAAGACTAAAGACCCCAAACTGGTACCATATCATCAACACTTGACAGAGCTAATTGAGGAATTCAAGGCAATCACTTTCACATACATCCCGAGAACTCATAATCAGTTTGCAGATGCACTAGCCACACTAGCATCTATGATCCAGATAACAGGAGGAGCCGAAGTTCAACCGATGAAAATAGACATCGAAAATCGGCCCGCCTACTGTTTAACAATTGAAAAGATACAAGAATGACAAGCCCTGGTATCACGACATCAAGACCTTTCTCCAAGAAAGTAAATACCCCGAAATGGCCAGCAAGAATGACCAAAGAACACTCAGAAGGTTAGCAAGCCATTTCCTATTAAGTGGGTCTATACTTTACAAAAGATCAGCTGATACCACCTTGTTAAGATGTGTGGACAAAGATGAAGCATGCGAACTGACGAAGGAAGTACATGAAGGAATATGTGGACCTCATATGAATGGCTACATGTTGGCCTGAAAAATCATGAGGTTAGGATATTATTTGTTGACCATGGAATCAGATTGCATAAAACATGTCAAGCACTGTCATCTATGTCAAGTCTACGCAAACCGCATTAATGCTCCGCCCAACGAGCTACACTTGTTATCAGCACCATGGCCATTCTCCATGTGGGGAATCGACATAATAGGCCCTATCACTCTGACAGCATCTAACGGCCACAGATTTATACTGGTAGCGATCGATTATTTCACCAAATGGGTAGAAGCTTCATCATATACCAATGTTACAAAAGGAGTAATAGTCCGCTTTTTAAAAAGGGACATAATAGCCCGATTTGGAGTTCCTAAGTCCATCATCACCAACAACGGTACCAATCTCAACAACAAATCGATGACAGGTTTATGTCAACAATTCCACATAAACCATCGAAAAATTTAACTCCCTACCGACCTCAAATGAACGGGGCAGTAGAAGCAGCTAACAAAAATATCAAGAAGATCATCGAGAAAATGACAACAACTTACAAAGATTGGCATGAAATGTTACCGTTTGCTCTCATGGCTTACAGGACTTCAATAAGAACGTCTACAGGAGCTAGCCCTTACTCATTTGGCATATGGTACTGAAGCAATGCTACTAGTTGAAGTTGAGATAAACCCTCATTTAGAATCTTGTCAGAAACTCGTTAACCGAATCAGACTGGGTAAAGAAGAGGCTTGATCAGCTGAATCTGATTGATGAAAGAAGACTTACCGCATTATGTCATGGTCAGTGTTATCAACAAAGAATGGCCCGAGCATTAACAAGAAGATGAGACCTCG
>JBBMOL010000661.1:33811-99015 GCA_037954665.1 Laguncularia racemosa
ATTTGTATCCATTCCATTTCTGTATCTAATATATATATATGTCACATGCCCTAAAATGGAATGATATAAACAACTTGCCACATGTGCATATTGCGTACCTCGACATGAGCAATATAAGCATGTGAGGATACAATAAAATAGACTTTGGTTTCTCATATCAAAGTCTCTTGTTTATAACAAATTATAACTTCACAAAATACAAGATGATTAGGATGTTAAATGTCTTAACTTTACTAAATTGGCCTATTTATTAACTCCATTAGGTGTTTTAGGTTGACCTTGTCCCCATAATTGAAGTCATATATAGAAGTAAACCTTTATTTTTTATACATGAAAAATAAGGTCTTATAAGTTAAATTCTAGTATGTAATTACCACATGCACATTAAATATCATACAAATATTTTCACACACAACTTAGCATTAAACATAGATTATTATCTTTAATTAGGTGTAATGATACAATACAGTTTTGACATCCAATACTTGGAGTAGCTCATGATTTCCCAACATATATATATATATATATATACACACACACACACATTAATGGCCAACCCACAATGCACAAATGTGAATTACTTACATGACTTGTGGATTATCATGAAAAATAAAAAAAGAAATCATATAGAAACCTACTAAAAAAGATTATATAAATTAGCAAATAACTTTCATATATAATTGGGGCATATCAAAAGTATATGTAATTTAAGAAAATTATCTAAAAAGTTAAACAAAACAAACTCAAAATGCAAATATCACCTAAAGTTAAAAAACATATTTTAAGAAAAATTGCATGCATATATATATATATATGTTAAAAAAATTATTTATAGAAAGAAAATGAAAACAAAATCTAACACATACAATAGTATGATTAACATTAAAATACTTAAAAAGTTGCTTAAGGATTATATCCCATTCTTATCTAATTTTGTCATTGGCTTTACTACATTATCCATGAAATAGAAAATTCAAAAAATGCATCAATAAATGATTTTTTGGGGGGTATAATTTTCATGAATAAACAATCATTTCTTTAACATATTAAAAAAAATGAACTATAATCTTATGAAATTACACCAAATCCATTAGCTTTTAAAGTTCAATTCATAAAGGATAAAAATAGTACTTTCTTTTTTTCTTGCTTGTTTTGAAATAAAAAATATGATAGTGTACACATAATACAAGGTAACTGTTCTCTCTATATTTAGAATTCTAAACATCCTACTAATGGTTAAGTTTTAATTTTTTTAGGCAGCTACAAAAACTGTTAAATAAGTAAATTTACCAAAACAATCTTGAAATATATATCTTAGATGATTAAACTAATCAATGCAAGACACCAAAAGTGGTTAAGAAATCCTTATACCTCTTAAAAATATAGATATGTTTGGGTACTCCGAAACACCTAAGAGTCAAACACATAGTTGTGTAATCCTAGAGCTATCACTTGACCAGCCATTAGTATTACTAGTTCACTATAGGCATCCGCCAAGGTGTCCAATATAACCAATACAACTTGACTATAGCTTCCTTCCAGCAAATTCATGCATATTTTAATAATCCTTTAGCCAACAACTTACCAACTCAAAATGCATGCACATAGGGGCATCAATGCTTAATCCACTACATCATCTTGAATCATTGCTCCCCTAGCACGAACATAACTACCGATCAGTGTGTGGCATATCTAATCACTATAGCTTAGGATCTTTTAACCTCAACTAAGTACACTTAAGAAACGATTAAGGTTTCAATATACTTGGGTTCATTTAGTTTTCAACCTAACAAGCACAACAATTAAATAAGGTAATTATATAGTTAGATTACACTCAACAAACCTAAAATGATTAAACGAGTAACCGATTCCTGGTAACATAATCCACAATTAACCAAGCTCTTAATTGCATTATAAGTGTGTAAATCTAATGTTGTATTTCCATCTTAATTTAGTGATTAAGACTTAAAAGGAACCAATTATGACTTCTAAAGAGTTAGCCCAATTAACATAGAAGTTATTAAAATCGACCTTATGCATTAAGGAAGAAATGGTTAATTGGTTAGTTGGGTTAATCCACCAAATCGCCAAGTGGGACAATAGTTGATTGGGAGTGTGGATGGTAGAATAGCCATCACCTCCCATAAAATATAGCCCTAAATGGCTAAAGTAATAGGCATTATTGATTGCTTGTCTTCCTCAATTTCGCACATGTTGAAACTTTAATTTATCTAAAGCACAACACTAAATGGAGACCCTAGCAAATTAAAAGAGTATTGATAGAGAATTGCAAGTGGGTGATTTTGTTTATGTCAAGTTTCAACCCTATCAACAAATAACAATGGCCAATAGATTACCTTATAAGCTTTCTTTTTGTCACTGAAAGATTGGGGCCTATTGCTTATAAATTTAGATATACTAGAAAGATCTCGCATTCATCCAGTTTTTCATAGTTCTTTACTAAAGAAAGCTAAGGGTAACGCAAATGAAAGGGAACCTTTGCCTATCAAAGAATCTACTAGCCATCCTATAGTAACACCTTTGGCTATTTTGGATTCTAAAGAATTATTGAAGCAAAGCAAATCAGTTTCTTAAGTGTTTGTTCAATGGGGATCACTTCCACCAGAAGATGCTACTTTAGTTGATTTAGAAGAATTTTTTTGAGATTATCCTCCTTTTAGCCTTAAGGACAAGATTAATGTCTTAATGGGGAAGGAAATTATTATGACTAAAGAAAGAAATTTACAATATAAGGGTAAAGGAGACATAAGAAGATAGGCCAGAAGACCTTGGTACTTGAAAGATTATATAGAAGCTTATAAATCATGTTACAAAGCACATGTGTGGAGATAATAGTTTGTTATAAAGAGTTAATAAAGATATATATTGATGGTCGATCTACCAATCTTATCAAATTATAAATTTATAAACCCAAAGAAATTCAACGACCGAGTTAGACAAGTGTACCTATTTAATATAGTATAGATTGCACCGAGTGTCATCCTTTGCTTATCAAAGACTCTACTAGTCATCCTATAGTAAAGCCTTTGGCTATTTCAGATTCTAAAGAATTATTGAAGGAAGGAAAATCGGTTTCTTAAGTGTTAGTTCAATGGAGATCACTTCCACCAGAAGATGCTACTTTGGTCGATTTAGAAGAATTCTTTTGAGATTATCCTCCTTTGAGCCTTGAGGAAAAGGTTAATGTCTTAAGGGGGAAGGAAATTATTATGCATGAAGAAAGGAATTTACAATATAAAGGTAGAGGAGACATAAGAAGATAGGTTAGAGGACCTTAGTACTTGAAAGATTATATAGAAGCTTATGAATCATGCTACAAAGCACATGTGGGGAGATAATAGTTTGTTATAAAGAGTTAATAAACATATATATTGATGGTCACTCTTCTAATCGTATTAAATTATAAATTTATAAACCTAAAGAAATCTAACGACCGAGCTAGGCAAGTGTACCTATCTAATATAGTATAGATTGCAACAGGTGTCATCCTTAAGGATCTTAAAAACAAGTACTAATATTATCGTTTTTCTACTATCTAGTCCAAACCTTAATGGGAGATTAATGAATTAAATTACTATTAAACTAATCTAGCAACGCTTAGATTAATTATAATCCTTTTAATAAATGAATTCAATCACAAAACATACCATTCATCTTGATCCGCTCTAAACCTTAGCTTTTTTATAATAATGTATTGTTTCATAAATTGTTTATGCTTTGCACTGTAGGAATTCTCAATTAAACTAATTACTTACTCGAGTTAATTAATTAATAACCCTAAATGGAATAGTGGAGACCTCTCCCTCACTATCACCATATAAGATTTCATTAAGTTTATAATTCTCAAATAAAGATTTAATCTTTGTGCAGAAAATCAAAGTTTTCCTACCTCTAAGTAAAATATGCAATATTTCTATTCATGAAGATCTATCCTATTAGATGAGACATCTCTTTATCTAACAAGAATTAGACATGCGATTAATTTGTGTGCATAAATTAATCACAAAATAATCAAAATGCATGAATAGATGCAAAGCATAAACTTTTCATTAATCAATAAAAAATTTAATCACATGATCTATAATTTTACAAGATACAGGGTTTATAAATCTACTCCTCCATGGAATTTATGATAATCATAAGGAATATAAAGGAATAACAAGTAATCATAATGAAAAGAATAAACCCTTGTAGATGTTTTGTGATATTCGAGAATGCTCTAATGATTTTTTTCTTCAAATTTGTGACTTTGCTTTCCTAGGTTTTTAGGGTGACTATGAGTAATAATAATTTAGAATCCCTAAGTTTCAAATTAAAGCGAGTATTTATAGTTTAAGAAACAAGGTGGCATGTATGACTTAGTGCACTTTGGAGTTCTTTTGTTTTCTTCTTTGGTCAAATTTTCTCCTTCAACACTACTCTCTACATAACTTATGCAATAGCTAGGGCATAATTTTAAGACATATTCTGGTCACTTTTTACCCTCCAACACTAGTGTTTGCATGGCCATGCCGAATGTTGTGTACACATGAAAATCACACTTTTTTTATATTTTTCCAATCTTGTTTTTGCTCAAACCTTCTTTAAATCCTTCAATTTCATTTTTTAAACCTCGAATTCAAATATTAAGTACTTAAGTATCTTTTTTTTAATATAAATTCACATAAAATTATATTCAATAAATACTAAAGATAAGGTTCTTTCAACACTTATCAAACTTTCCCATACTTAACTATTTTTCTTGTCCTCAAGTAAACAAAATAAGGACAAGAGAAAGACCATATCATCAATTATACTCATTATGAATCTTAAATCACAAGCAACGTTCTTTACTCAATTAATTCTTAGTGACTCGTTAGTGCCTATTACTTAAACTTACCATAATTGTATGTGTACCTAGCATACAATAATTAGATTTTTTAGATTAATCCAAGTTAGTTAAACATTATCCTTATCGTTTAACAACTGCTTTCAAAGTCATGAATGAAATAACAATTTAAACAAAGCCTAAGCTATTCAATTACATTTTGCTACTTGCTAAAAAATATATAAAATATTTAATTGTTTTTCAAAGTACAACAACAAGAAGTGAAAGTATTTGGCATCTATTATTCTCTTAGATTATTTTCCTTTTTTCTTTCAAGTCTCTTCAATCTTTTTTCTTTTTTAGTTCAGTTGGATAGAGCCAGGCAACCCATGTAGCGGGCTTTTGACCGATAATCTCGAGCTCGTCACTCAAGTTAATAGACATTATTCCCTCAATGGAGGGCATCCTTGCGAGCTTATTTATCTAAGTTACAAGACTAGCTAAACTTGCCTTTTTGATATCCCTTAAAGTTATGATAATTTCATCGGTCGGTTAATCTCAAGACACATGACCTTAGGTGACTGGGTTTTAAAGGGACCCTGTCGACCTTCCCTTACCTTAACACATAGGGACTTAATAATGATATTCATTATTTTCAAGAGAATGTTTCAAAAAGGGATTACCAAGTTAACAATTTCACATGCCCCTTTTGCAAAAGGTTAAAAGAGTTTTCAAAATGATTGAATATTAAATATGCTAGCTAGTTAACTTAAAAACATAACTAATTCACTTGAAACTAAGGATTTCTATTTACTTTATAACTTTAAATTCGATTATTAAATAGCAAATAGATTTACCTCATTTAGATTTCATCTAAAACTCTAACGAAGTATATTAAGCCCAATAATAGATGAGTAAGGTACACAAAGTCACTACTTTTACATACTAAAATGCTACTTTTACATTGTTAATAAGTACACTTTCCAAGTTTTCACAGTCACTACTTGTAAATGGGGGAAATTTTGATTAACAAAAGCATAAGATACATAAACAATTTAGAACCTAATTCTTCTATTTTTATATCTTTTCCCCACACTTGTTTAAGACATTGTCCCTAATGTTTTTCTAAAGTAAGCACACATAGAGAAAAAAAGAAAAAGACAAAGAAACTAAGGAGTTCCTTAGTTTTCATTATTGGCGAGTTGTGAATCCAGCAAAGTAAAAGTTGTGTAGTATCGACTCTAAAAAAAATAAAAAATACAAACACTAAACTAAAAAAAAATAATAAAAGTTAGCCTATCTTAGTCCAAAAAATGAAACATTCAGCAGATTCAGGTGGAGATTTGTTAATGTTAGGGGAGAATGTTAAGTTCTCTAATTTAGTTTTGATGTTAACAAAAAAGGAATAATGTGTAACGAATGTTTAAGCTTGTCAGAAGCTGTTTTAGAAGATAGCAACGTAATTTTCTAAAGTTGAACAAGGAGACAGAAGCTTATTCAGAACCTTCAAAAGTGTTATATAAACTATTTTTGTTCTGACAGAAGGTGTTTCAGAAGTTGTGTAGTGTATCCGTAGTTATCGTGTTAACCTTTCGAAGCCTTCAGAACTAAAGAGGACAGTTACAGTTTTGTTTCAGAAGCCTTTCACAACTCATAACAGGACAGTTAAGGGTTTGCTCAGAACATAGACCTTTCATTTGTTACGATTTCCAGATTACGTTCTAAATTTTATATCGATAGTTTTAATAAATTTCAAGGCCTAGCTCCACGTGTCAAGTATTTTTGGGTAACATACTTGATGTGTTTTACTAAAGTTGGATTTTATATCAAAGTTTTTTTTTATTTACATAAAGTTTTACAAGATTTTATTCAAAGATTTCATTTTATGATAAAGTGAGATTATATAAGATTTACAAGTTTTATCTAGATTTAAAGTTGGATATTTGTACTATATTTTGGGAGATCCAACAGTTACAAAGATAAGGATAAGAGATATGGTTGTTATATCAAGATATGGTTCCACAATGTGAGGGATATCTTCAACAAACTTGATCCAAGAGATATATCTAAAGAAGATCTCGGTTAAACTAATTATCCAAGCTTATTCTTATCAAGAATATCACAGAATGCAGATCTTCTCCAACAGATCCAACTTATTTTTGAATTGAAAATTCAAAAATAAATTCAAGATTATCACGTGGAAAGTAGCCGTTATGTTTTCTCCATATATAAAGTGTTTAATTCAAATGAAAAAAGTGTGTAGAGAACGTTGATTAACAACAGAAAAAGAGAGAACGTTGTTGAAAGAAAAACGACACACTAGAAGAAAAGACTCATACATCTTCAAGCAAAAATCTTTACATATACATGTGATATAGAGGAAATCTGATATTCCTCATTGATGTTGTTGAAATTCCTTTCGTGAATAAGGAATTGTTTGTTATTTTATCACTGTAGTTGAGTGATTAGCTTAGTGAAGAAGCTAGAAAGATTCAATAGTGAAACTTTGCCTTGAAGAGGCTTATGTTGTATATCTTCAATTTGTTGATATAGTGAAACACAACCGGTATAGACAACCGGGACCCCGGCGTGGAGCTGGAAAAGAGGACTGACGCTCGAGGCGGAACCTCTATAAATATTTGAGCATTCTATTCTTCTCTATTTTTATTTACTGCACATTATTGTTCTTCATTATTGTTATTCACGTGATTTTATTAGTCAAGAGTTTTAGTTGATTTGCGAAAAAGTGAAATTTTAAGTAATTAATCAATTCACCCCCCCTCTTGATTAATCTAATTGGGACCAACAATTGGTATCAGAGTAGGACCAATCTATTTTGAGTGATCCAAAATGGTTGAAAATAATGTTGCAATTAATCGAGCTCCCTACTTCGATGGCTCAAACTTCTCATATTGGAAGATGTGTATGGAAACTTACATTAAAGCTAATGATTATGATTCATGGCAGGTCATTTCACTTGGAGACAGTTTGATCACCTTGAACGGAGATTCAACCTTGTCAGATTCGGAGAGGAAAATTATTGAGAAAACAACAAAGCAAAAAATTTATTACTGACTACAATTGCTCCATCAGAGTTCTATTTAATATCATCGTGTGCAAGTGCAAAGGAGATTTGGGATATCCTATCCGATACATATGAAGGGACTGATACCATCAAGGAAACTAAGATAAATGCTTTAATTCAACAGTATGAATTATTTAAGTTTAAATCTAATGAAGATGTCAAAGATGCTTTTAACGGGTTTACAACTATCACAAATGAGCTTGCATCACTTGGAAAGAAACTTCCAGATCTAGATCTTGTGAGGAAAATGTTGAGGATATTGCCACCATCTTAGGATGCAAAGAAAACTGCTATAGAGGAAGCTCAAGACCTAAACAAGTTAACTCTCAGTCAATTGAGAGAAAAGCTCATGGCATATGAGTCACATAAAGATCACACAAAGAGGAGAAGACGGTACTAAAGGAATTGCATTTAAAGTCAAGGAAATAAAGAAAAATGAAACTGAAACAGATGATAGCGACGATGAGAAAGAAGAGGACATCAGTCTTCTAGCGCGTAGACTCAACAAGCTGCTCAAGAAGCAAAGAGGTAAGAAGTTTAATGTTTTCAAGAAAAGTACTGAATATAAGCATAATGATGCAGGAAAAGCGTACAAGGAGAAAGAAAAGAAGAAAGAGAAAAGGGAGATTCAATGTTATGAATGCAAAAAGCCAGGACACATCAAATACGAATGTCCAACACTGATCAAGAAAATGGAAAATTATAAAAAGAAAAGTCGAGCAATGCTAGCAACATGGAGTGATTTAGAGGATATAGAGACAAATTCAGATGATTTAGAAGAAGAAGAGGATGAGGCAAATCTGTGCTTAATGGCTAGTTCTGAGGTACATTCTGAATCTGATGAAGATGTAACTGAAACTGACATGCTAGTAGAAATGAGTAAGCTACTAAAGGCACTAAAAAGGGCTGATACAAAATTAGCTAAGTATGAAAATGAAATAAAAGCTCTTAAGAATGAAAAGGAGGTAGTAAAGCAAACAAATTCGTTACTTGCGGATGAAAATGATATCTTGAAACAAGAAAATGAATCCATGCATGTGAGTATAGAGAAACTAAGAATAGAAAATCAACTATTTGAAGTAGAAACAAGTAACATGAAGGTAAAGATTGATGAACTGTCCAATTCGTTGAAAACTACCTTTAAGAAATTTGATGAAAGTGACAAGAAATTGACCATGTTAATTTCTTCACAAAGAGTTTCGAATGAAAAACATGGGTTAGGATATGAGCATGGTTCGAGTTCAAAATCGAATCAAAATACAGTTTTTGTTAAAGCTAAGCAAGTCTTAACTGATAAATTCAAAAGTAAAGAGTACATTTCGAATACAAATATTGTTAAAAGAGGAAATACCAGAGACTTTTACAGAAGTTATTCTAACAAGAAGTATCCACACAATGGGTATTACAGAAGCAATACCAGAAGGTATAATAGAAGTTATACAAACCAGAATTTCCAGAAAACAGGTAAATGACAGGTATAGGAATGTTAATTCTTATGCATGCTTCTTCTGTAATAAATTTGGTCATATTGAGAAATTTTGCTATTATAAAATAAATAAGCTCAGTAGTCAATAAGTAAATCGAAGAAATCAAATGAGCTTATCTTTTAAAGGGCCCAAACTTGCTTGGGTTCCTAAAAGGACTTAATTCTTTCCATTTGTACAGGACATGAAGCTAAAATAAGAGTGTCGAGTCTAATTTTTGAATTCCCGTTCCTAATTCGATCTAGACTAGACCCTATGCTCATCTAATATAGATCTCGACTTGAGTTAGGAATTTCGTTTGATTTTTAGAGTTGCCACCCAACTGTTGTTGGGAAATATTGAATCAAGACTAAAGGAGCGGATTAGTTTAATTTGGACTACTAGTCGTCGTTATTTCCTTTTTTCGTTTTTGTGAAAAAGGAAAAGGGAAAACCAAAGTTTCTAAGTCCGGAGGCTAACCTATTAAAACCTTTACGGTTACCACATAATCTCCTAAAATTGTTCCTCTTTAGAAATGTGTTTCATTGTGTTTCTGTTGCTTTTTATGATGTTTTTGAATTATTTCAAGAAAATGATTTTTCATTCATTTTTATAGGTTGACCCGAATGAGTGCCTACGTACCTGCTATTTAGGATCAAACAAGCCATAGTTTGCTTTTCTGAAAACTTTAAGTTTGTTTGTGAATTTTAATTTTGAAATCTCTTTCGCTTTATGTTCTTACCATTTTTGGGATTTTTTCTAAAAAATTCTAAGCCTAAGCTTTAATATGATTTTGAAAATGATTTTTAGGAAAAACATCAATTTTGGATTTATTTGAAGAAAATGATTTTTTCTAAGTGCTAAAACTCATTTTTTATGATTCTTTTATAATTTTTTATTTTTTTAATGATTTTTATGATTTTTTTATGATTTTTGTGAAAAATTTTATCTTAAGTTAATATCTATCCTATTTTGAAATCTAAAATTTTATTGTTATTTTTCCTAATATTTTTTATTATTTTTCTACATTTTATTATTATTATTTTTTTATTTTTTTATCTATCTATTTATTATTATTTTTCTACATTATTAAATTCTAGAAAAATCTAATTTCTACATTTTCCTATTTATTAAAAATAAAACATAAACAAATAAATAAATAAATAACTAACTAAATAACAAATAATAAATAATAAATAAATAATTCAGAATAAATAAACAAACAAAATAAATTAATTAAAAAAAATCCGGAAAATCCGACTTACTTGGATCCGGGTCGGCGCGCGGGTGGGTCGGTCGGGTCGAATCGGTCGGACACGGCGGCGGAGGAGGCTGTTCACGCATTCCGGCGGTCTTTTGACGCGGGTGAGGTGTCGAATCATAGCTTCTCGAGGGTGCTGATTCCAACGGTAGTGGCGGTTCACTCCCAAAACGTCTCCTTGCGGTGGTTCTAGCTCCGGTCGGTGGTCTCGGCTTCAAGCTTCTCCGGCGTACTCCGATTCGCTCCTTTCTCTCTCTTTCTCTCACTTTTTCTTTGTGTTTTGGCTTCCTCCTATCCTCCTCTATTTATAGGCGTCCGGAAACCCTCTTGGATAAGCTCGGATCGACCGATTAGGATAAATCCGAATTTCTTCGGTTTTTAGATTTGATTTCATCCCGGCGATTTGATGTTGATCTCTTGTTTTTCTTTGATTTATCTAATGGATTCGACTTTATCTTGACCGTAATCTAGAAGATTTAAAAAAAAATGGCCGATTTCGTCTTCGTCGGACCTGCTTCGGTTTCTTCTCGCGTCTATTCGGGTGAGGAAGACGATCACGCGCGATGCACGTGTTTTCTCTCGGCCAATCACACGCTGCCACGTGGGGGGATTCAAACTCGCGACCTTCAGCCTTCACACGATCCTAACATGCACGCACGAGCCAGCTGAGCTGGCCCATTTTCCCGATTTTCTTTGTATCGCAAATTGCATATATGCAATGCGGTGTTTCCATTTTTTTGTATTTTTTTGAAATTTCTAAAATTTGTAAAAATTATTTATCCCTTATTATTACTATTTTGAAATCATTTTTCAAAATTGATGTGTTTTCCTATTTATTTTTATTTATTTTGAATATTTTTACTATTTATGCTAAATTAGAGGAAAATTGGGAAAAATTAAAAATTGATTATTTTTTAGTATTATTGACTCCTAGGGAAAAAATGGGGTGTTTACAGCTGCCCCTCTTTGTGGTAAAGTTTGAAAAACTTAACTACAAAGATAAACAAAAGACACCATTTTTGGCCTCTTGAATTAGGTTTTGGTAGGAAAATGCTCCAAGAGCTAATAATCCTACGATTGAAGATGTTCCTAACAATTCAAGGTAATGTTCCTTCCCAAAAAGTGCTTTATGGGCTTACTAATTGACGACAGGACACATCTTAAGCATTGTGTAGGAATGTTTGAGAAATGATAATAGGAAGCATCTTTATCAGACTCGCAACCTTTGGAAAGAAAATTTACTCAGGAAGCGCCCTTATGAGCTGGCTACCTGTCAACTGAAGCGTCTTGCTAGACTAGCAACTGTTTGGAAGAATATTTCCGAAAAGTGCCCCAAGAGCTGACTAATCGAGAGAATTTAGGAAAGTGCCCCTCATGGGCTGACTAACCTTTGAATTGAATGCCTCAAAAAGTGCCCCCTATGGGCTGACCATGAAGACAAAGATTTTTTTAGGAAAGTGCCCCCTATGGGCTGACTAACCTTTGATGGGATTGTCTCAAAAAGTGCCTCCTATGGGCTAACCATGAGAACAGATTTTTAGGAAAGTGCCCCCTATGGGCTGACTAACCTTTGAATTGAATTTTGCCTCAAAAAGTGCCCCCTATGGGCTGACCATGAGAACAAAGTTTTTTAGGAAAGTGCCCCCTATGGGCTGACTAACCTAATATAAAAATGATATCTAGGAAGGCGTCTTTATAGACCGACCTCGGAAGAGATCTAGGGAAGTGCCCCTTTTTGGGCTGACCACCCTATTAAAGGGCATGTTCAGACAAGTGCCCCACTACGGGCTGACTCATCTTGTACTTTTGAATATGCTTTCTACGGCCCGACCTAAATGATGTGATGCCTTCCATGACAGTTATTATTTTTTTAATGTGCTTGCCAGTTTTATCGTGGATAGCAACCAAACAACCGAACCTTCGGGCTGGTTTGCTTTTGCTTCATTTCTTCTTATCTTGACACAGGGTCGACAATTTTGATGTGCTCCCTTTCTTTATACACAACGCTCTTTTGACGGTAATGTTATCCTAATAACGCGCTCAGTTTTAATGCTCAAAAATAGATAGGATTATATCATAAACCATATTAAGATTCATCATCATTTTAGTGTTTATCTTTCATTGGTGAAATGGTGGGTAATGTGTTTAAGAATATTTGTTATGGTGCGAATTGATTTGGATTATTAACCATTCAGGGATATTAAATTTGCTTGTAAAAAATAAAAACTCGACTCAACGAAATTTGTATCGAACATTGGCTTTCATAAACATTGGCAAAATTTCAATTCCCTTGCCTAAGGATAGTATATCTTTACAGCATCTGTGTTAATGGGTCTCTCAATTCTGGACCATCCATCTGAGTTAATATCAAAGCACCTCCTAACAGAACCTTTTTCACCACATAGGGGCCTTCATAGTTTGGGGTGAATTTTCCTCTAGAGTCTTGGGCATTCAGGAGAACCTTCTTTAGTACCAGATCCCCTCTTTAAAGTACCGAGGTCTCATCTTCTTGTTAAATGCTCGGGCCATTCTTTGTTGATAACACTGACCATGACATAATGCGGTAAGTCTTCTTTCATCAATCAGATTCAGCTGATCAAGCCTCTTCTTTACCCAGTCTGATTCGGTTAACTGAGTTTCTGACAAGATTCTAAATGATGGTATCTCAACTTCAACTAGTAGCATTGCTTCAGTACCATATGCCAATGAGTAAGGGCTAGCTCCTGTAGACGTTCTTATTGAAGTCCTGTAAGCCATGAGAGCAAACGGTAACATTTCATGCCAATCTTTGTAAGTTGTTGTCATTTTCTCGATGATCTTCTTGATATTTTTGTTAGCTGCTTCTACTGCCCCGTTCATTTGAGGTCGGTAGGGAGTTGAATTTCGATGGTTTATGTGGAATTGTTGACATAAACCTGTCATCGATTTGTTGTTGAGATTGGTACCGTTGTTGGTGATGATGGACTTAGGAACTCCAAATCGGGCTATTATGTCCCTTTTTAAAAAGCGGACTATTACTCCTTTTGTAACATTGGTATATGATGAAGCTTCTAACCATTTGGTGAAATAATCGATCGCTACCAGTATAAATCTGTGGCCGTTAGATGCTGTCAGAGTGATAGGGCCTATTATGTCGATTCCCCACATGGAGAATGGCCATGGTGCTGATAACAAGTGTAGCTCGTTGGGTGGAGCATTGATGCGGTTTGCATAGACTTGACATAGATGACAGTGCTTGACATGTTTTATGCAATCTGATTCCATGGTCAACAAATAATATCCTAACCTCATGATTTTTCAGGCCAACATGTAGCCATTCATATGAGGTCCACATATTCCTTCATGTACTTCCTTCGTCAGTTCGCATGCTTCATCTTTGTCCACACATCTTAACAAGGTGGTATCAGCTGATCTTTTGTAAAGTATAGACCCACTTAATAGGAAATGGCTTGCTAACCTTCTGAGTGTTCTTTGGTCATTCTTGCTGGCCATTTCGGGGTATTTACTTTCTTGGAGAAAGGTCTTGATGTCGTGATACCAGGGCTTGTCATCTTGTATCTTTTCAATTGTTAAACAGTAGGCGGGCCGATTTTCGATGTCTATTTTCATCGGTTGAACTTCGGCTCCTCCTGTTATCTGGATCATAGATGCTAGTGTGGCTAGTGCATCTGCAACTGATTATGAGTTCTCGGGATGTATGTGAAAGTGATTGCCTTGAATTCCTCAATTAGCTCTGTCAAGTGTTGATGATATGGTACCAGTTTGGGGTCTTTAGTCTTATATTCCCCTCTTGTCTGTAGTATGATGAGCGATGAATCTCCGTATACCTCTAATTCGCGGATTCCCATTTGGCAGGCCATTTTGAGGCCAAGTATACATGCTTCATATTCTGCGATATTATTGGTATAAGGAAATGTAAGTCTCGTCGCTACAGGGAATTGCGTGCCATTGGGGATATCAATACCGCCCCAACCCCACAACTGAATACATTAGCGGCTCCATTGAAAAACAGTTTCCATGTAGCATTCTGCTCTATGCCAAAGTCTTCTACTGGCATTGACGGGTGTCGAATCCAACAAAAATAAAACCTACTCCTAGACAATTATATGATTTGCATATAGTGGTGAGTAGGGTCGAATCCACAGAGATTGGTTAAAGATATTTCTATTCAAAGGGCATAAAGATGAAAAGAAAACGAGGGGGGGGGGGGGGGGTTTGTTTATGAATCAAAATAAAGTCGAAACAAGATAATAGAATCGTATATTGATAAAAGCCTAGCCAAAGGAATCAAGATAGTTTAATTCAAGAAATTGATCATCGATGCAAATGTTTTCTATTCTTGTTCCTAGATAAACTGGTTATGGTTATTAACAAGCTCTAACAACCTATCTCTCCGTACTTCCTCGATAACCAAGAGAAGTTCTTTGATTATTTCTCTTATCGATTAGACAACCCCAGACAAGCGCTTAGGATTTAATCTACCAATAGCATTAAAAACTAGAGAGACCACCAATTCATGCCAGTAGATTATAAGATAACCTATTTAAACATGATCACACACCTCCATAACATGAATTCGACCATCTATTTTATAATCAAACATGTTATTGTGTCACTGAGACTAGAACAATCAAACAATTACGGATTTGACGTGCTAGTTGACAATATATTAACTTGCTAATTGAGTAGAAGAGCTCTATTCGTACCAATCAACAAAGATAATAATGACAAAACGATCAGAAGATATATGAATATCCGAAAACAACGAATATATTAAATACAAGTCAATTAGACCTCACAATTCGTGGAGAATTAAACATCTATGACCCTTTGGTTAGAAAAGTAGCTTAGCTACTCATGTTCATCAACAAAACGAAAATAAAAAGTAGAGACATGATGAACCCGGTTGCCTGCTCTGCCTCCAAGATGATCCAAAGATTCCAGATTTAAAAGATTCAAAAGTTTTCTCACCCTCTAGGGTTGGTTCTATTTATATTGTTAGAGGGATGGCATGCGATCTTTTGCTAGCAAGATACGAAAATATCTTTCCTTTTTCAAGTAGATTTCGAGAAGTGAATCTTCGTCTACCTGGCACGCCCTACCACACAGCCGTGGGTCAAGCCGTGCCTTCCTTTGTGCATAATTCACGTATCATCTTCCGTGTCCAGTGTGTAGCACGACTCCACCCACGGCTAGATTTTCAACCGTGCCTTCCTCTGTGCATGATCTACAAGTTCTTCTCCTTGGCACGTCTAGCTTCCACCACGGCTCCAAGCACGGTTTCTCGCACGGCTGCCACCACGGCCGTGCCCTAAGCCGTGTCTCTCTCTGTTGAAAGTCCACATTTTCGCCTTCTTGTCCAGTATGTAACACGTTTGCGCCATGGCCGTGCCTTAAACTGTGCTTCCGATACACGGCCGTGTATTTCAACCGTGTATCTTCCTGTTGATTCAAAACCAAGTACACGGCCGTGTACTTCAATTACACGCCCATGTACTTCCCTCCGGCGGTGTAAATCCTTGTCTTGATCCAAGTTGTAGATAACTTCTCTAATTTACTTGAATTAGCATCCTTGACTCCATTTAACCTGATTTATCACCATAATATAATTAAGTACCATTTCCTTATGATTTCTATAAAATCAATAATGAATTAACACAATTTATACTATAAAGATTAAGTATAAAATGGCTCTATCAAATTCCCCCACACTTAAACTCTTGCTTGTCCTCAAGCAATTGAATCAAATCAATTGAGAAATCTGTCATAGATTATGCAAACTTTCTTTTCATCATTCCAAGCATCTATTCATTTGTAATTCATGACTTGTAATTTTAATGTCTACTACTTCAACCAAACTGGTTTCCTGTGATCAAATTACCATGGACAAAATTTAATAGCTAATCTAAACAAAACAAACTTTAATCCTCATGTTTAGCAAAAGAATTTTTATTCCAAAAGTAAATACTTAATCCACTAAGGAAAAACACCCAATTAAACTTCATTGGATATTATCAAGCATATAATCCTTGCAGTATAAAGTAAAAGCATATGGTATAAGCTCTTTGCTAGATATTCTCCCTTTTATACATCTTTGTTTTATTCAATGAATGTTTACATTCATGTTTTTTTTATTTATTCAAGCATCTATTTTGACGGGTTTTTGCCCGCTTCTTTTCATGAACTTTTGCCTTTTTCGCCCTTATCGTTATAGTGAGTTCATTGAGTCGGCAACATCCCGAGCTCATCACTCAAGTGACAGGGTTTTGAGATACCCCTACGGACTCTTCCTCACTCTAACATTCAAGTTTGAATACTCTTAACTCAATTAGTTGAATCATTGGAGTAATGGCTATGCTTGATTCTTTTTTTTTTTTTTTCACTAAGTGTTATGATTGCTTTACAAAAAACTTTAAAGAGTATACAGTAGCTAATATAACATAGAAGTAAACTTGTTTATTTTTCACTTAGGGACTCGACTTACTCTTAGACTTCCAATTCTAAAGCTAAATACAAGGTAAATTTGTTTCTTAAAGATTTCACAACTTAATTTTAACCATGTATTCTAATCACAGCAGTGGGTGAGTAAAGCATTTGAACAAGTCAATTTCACATTGTGTAGATGCTTATTATAACATTTAGTACAATCTCTAGATTTCATGATAATTTTGAAAAAATTTGGCTTAAAATTGCTTAAGGAAAAACATTCAGAGTATAAGTTAGTTCTCTATTCTCTATATTTTATTATCCTCTCCCCCACACTTAGCTTGAACAGTGTCCTCACTGTTCCTAATTTAGCACAATTGAAAAGGAATTAACAACTCAAGGAACATTAGAGAATAAGAGAAAGGAAATACTGATACTTCCTTGGTATTGGAGTTCTCCCCTTAAGCTCTGGAAAGTGTCATCTAATGATATGTATCCTTGCTGCAGCTGATCCAAAGAGTTCAAAACTACACTAAAATAAAAACAAACTAAACTAAAACAAAACAAAACTAAAGCAAAACAAAACTAAAAGATTTTTTTTTTTTTTGACATGGGTTGCCTCCTATGAAGCGCCTTTCTTTAACGTCTTTGGCTAGACGTTCCTGTAATCAATCACAATACTCGAGGTGAGTTAAGCTGGTTTCTTCAATATTACATACTTGAAATCCTTCATAGAAAAGTTTCAAGCGATGACTATTGACTTTAAAGATCTTACCAGTTTCAAGGCTGGAGATCTCAACTGCACCATGTGAAAATATGTTAGTGATAACAAAAGGACCAATCCACCGTGATTGTAGTTTGCCAGGAAACAACTTCAATCGAGAATGGTAAAGTAATACTTTTTGACCTACAGAAAAATTCTTTCGGGAAATCATTTGATCATGAAAATCTTTTGTTTTTTCCTTGTAGATTTTAGTACTCTCGTACGCTTCTCTTCGAATTTCTTCGAGTTCTTGTAGTTGAAGTTTTCTGTGTTCACCCGCCTCATCCATTCGCATGTTACATTGTTTTACAGCCCAATACGCCCTATGTTCCAGCTCCACAGGGAGATGACATGGTTTGCCAAATATTAAACGGTAAGGAGACATACCTATAGGGGTCTTGTAAGCTGTCCGGTAGGCCCATAATGCATCCTCAAGTCTTGTGCTCCAATCCTTCCTGCTTGGATTGACGGTTTTTTCCAGAATAGACTTGATTTCTCGATTTGAGACTTCTACCAATCCATTGGTTTGGGGGTGGTATGCGGTGGAAGTGCGATGAGTGACCCTGTATTTTTTTAGTAAAGTTTCCACTATTCTATTACAAAAGTGTGTGCCACGATCACTGATAAGAGCCTTTGGTGTCCCGAAACTAGCAAAAATATGAGATTTAACAAAATCCACAACAACTTTAGCATCATTAGTTCGGGTCGCTTTGGTTTCCACCCATTTTGAAACATAATCCACAGCAAGAAGGATGTAAACATTACCGAAAGAAGGAGGAAAAGGACCCATAAAGTCAATACCCATATATCAAATATTTCGCAAGCAAGAATAGGAGTAAGTGGCATTTGGTCTCTACGTCCTAAGTTGCCAATCTTTTGACATCGTTCACAACCCTTACAAAACATAAAAGAGTCACGAAACAATGTAGGCCAAAACAAACCACATCCTAATACCTTTGAGCTGTCCTCTTAGGGCCAAAATGTCCACCACATGCATATGAGTGACAAAATTGCAAGACAGAAGGAATATCGTCTTGAGAAATACACCGTCTAATGATTTGATCAGCACAATGTTTCCACAAATATGGATCATCCCATACATAATACTTAGCATCACTTTTAATTTTATCTTTTTGAGCCCTAGACAAATCACTTGGTAATGTCTTAGTAACCAAATAATTGACAATATCAACATACCACGAAATTGTCTTTTGAATAGAAAAGAGATAATCATTTGGAAAATCGTCTTGTATTTGTGTGGACCCTTCACTGATAGGAATTCTACTGAGGTGGTCATCAACTAAGTTTTCCGAGCCTTTCCTATCACGTATCTCCAGATCAAACTCTTGTAATAAGAGTATCCATCGAATAAGTCTTGGTTTCACCTCCTTCTTCGCGAGCAGGTATTTGAGAGCTGCATGATCAGAGTAAACAATTACCTTAGTACCAAGTAAATATGATCTGAATTTTTCTAATGCAAAAACAACAGCCAAGAGTTCTTTTTCCGTTGTGGAATAGTTGCATTGAGCATTATCCAATGTTCTGGAAGCATAATAAATGACATGAGAAGCTCTCCCAACTTTTTGGCCAAGAACTGCTCCAACTGCATAATTGCTCGCATCACACATGATTTCAAAGGGAAGGGTCCAGTCGGGTGGTCGGATGATTGGAGCAGAAGTTAACTTATCTCTCAATGTGTCAAAAGCATTCTTGCAGGCCTCACCGAACTCAAATGTCACTTCTTTTTGTAGCAATCGACATAGGGGTTGAGTAATCTTGGAGAAATCCTTGATGAAGCGTCGATAGAATCCTGCACTCCCAAGAAAAGACCGAATTTCCCGTACACTCACAGGGTAAGGTAAAGATTTAATCAATTCTACCTTAGCTTTATCGACTTCAAGCCCCTTATAAGATACAATATGGCCTAGAATGAGACTCTGTTCAACCATAAAGTGACATTTTTCATAATTCAACACTAAATTCTTATCTATACATCTTTGAAGCACTTTTGTAAGGTTAGTCAAACATGAATCAAAAGAATTACCATAGACGGTGAAGTCATCCATGAAAACCTCTATAATATTCTCCACATAATCTGAAAATATACTAACCATACATCTTTGGAATGTGGTTGGAGCATTGTAGAGCCCAAAAGGCATCCTTCGATATGCAAAAGTACCGAATGGACAAGTAAAAGTAGTCTTCTCTTGATCTTCCGGTGCCACTGGAATTTGATGAAAACCTGAATAACCATCAAGATAACAATAGTGAGAATGGCCAGCCAAACGTTCAAGCATCTGATCAAGAAAAGGAAGAGGGAAGTGGTCCTTCCGAGTTGATGCATTTAACTTCCTGTAATCAACACAAACCCTCCATCCATTCTGAACCCGAGTAGGAATTAACTCACCATCAGAGCTTTCAATCACAGTTAAGCCCGTTTTCTTTGGAACAACTTGGATTGGACTTACCCACTTGCTGTCGGAAGTTTCAAGATCTCTTTCTTAACTACTTCCATCATAGGTGGATTCAAACGACGCTGAACTTCCCTTGAAGGTTTGCAATTATCTTCCATCAAAATCTTATGCATGCAGGTGGAGGGGCTTAGTCCTTTGATATCAGCTATGGACCATCCAATGGCTTCTTTGTACTCTCTCAACACCCGAATCAACTTTTCTTCTTCTAAAGTACTTAGCTTGTTGGAGACTATCATAGCAAGAGTCTCCTTTTCTCCTAAGAAAATATACTTTAGATGTTCGGGTAGGGGTTTTAATTCTAGCTTTGGTGCCTACACAATAGAAGGAAGAAGTTTTGTGTTAGAAGGGGGTAAATGAATGTAGGACACATCATACCTAATAGGTTTTAATGATTCCAACTCCCAAATCTTGTCCTGTAAATAAGAGGATATTACAAGCTTTTCCTTAAGAGTTTTCAATGCATGAATAGTAAGACTCCTATTAAGTACAACTTTCAACTCATCGTCGTCTATCAAATCAAATGTAGCTTGTGTTAATGGGTCAATAACATCCACAACAAAAACAGGAGAGATATCACTAGGATATTTCATGGCATCATAAATGTTAAATTTAATCACTTCACCATCGAATTCCATAGTGAGGTTACCATCATGTACATCGATTTTTGTTCTAGATGTCTTAAGAAATGGTCTCCCTAATAATATCATCGATGAATTACGAGAATCATCATTCTCCATGTCAAGCACGTAAAAATCTGTGGGGAAAACCAAACCATTAACTTGTACTAAAACATCTTCTAGAACTCCCTCAGGATAAACATTGGACCTATCAGCAAGTTGAACAATAACACCTGTTTCCTTCAGGGGGCCAACATTTAAACATTGATAAACAGACAGAGGCATAACATTGATTGAAGCTCCTAAATCACACATAGCTTTAGTAATTCCAAGATTACCTATTTTGCAAGGAATAGTAAACATACCTGGATCCTTACATTTAGGAGGAAGCTTTTCTGAAGAATAGTTGAAACATTCTCACCTACACTAATCTTTTCATTACCTTTCAGCTTTCTTTTGTTAGTGCACAATTCTTTAAGAAATTTAGCATAACGAGGTACTTGCTTAATTGCATCCAGCAAAGGAATGTTTACCTCAACTTTACGAAAAGTATCAAGAATCTCTTTTTCTTCAGCTTCATTCTTGGATTTTGCTAGTCTGGAAGGGAAAGGAGGTGCTGTTGTCATGGCCTTTGGTGGTTCAATGAGGGGTCCTTTGATCTGATTGTTCTGCTGGCGTGGAGTTGCAGTTTCTTTCTCAGTCTCTTCCTCAGGATTAGTTCGGTGTCCCTTCTCATTTGATCCCTGCAATTTCGTTCCACTTCTCAAGGTAATTGCATTAGCACTTTGCTTTGGATTTGTGACGGTTTGAGAAGGTAACTTACCTTGAGTTTCCAATCTATTTATAGAAGAAGCAAGTTGACTTACCTGATTTTCCAAGTTGTGGATGCTCTGCTTTGTCTCATCCTGAAATTGTTTTATATTAACGGCAAGTGATTTAACAATTTCCTCAAGGGACATACCTGAAGTGGAAGGAGCCTGTGATACTTGGTTTGATGGCTTAGGTTGGAATTGTTGGAAGTTTTGTGGTTTATTGCCATATCTGAAGTTAGGATGATCCCTCCATCCGGGATTGTAAGTATTTGAATAGGGATCATACTTCCTCTGCGGTTGTCCTGGAAATCCGCCTACAGCATTGGCGTGTTCATGGTTGTCATCTTGCAATGTGGGCACATGTCGGTCAGATGATTAGGAGCAGCACAAATTCCACAAGCTTTCACCTGCTGGGTATTTCCAAGAGCTAGCTGTTGCATAAGGGAGGTAAGATTAGAAATTTGATGTTCAAGGTTAGACACACTTACCTCATTTACCTTCCTTGAAGATGTATCATGCTTATACTCAAATTGTTGCGAATTGGCAGCCATAATGGAGATCAATTCCCTAGCTTGACCAGGGGTTTTGTTTACTATGGCGCCTCCACTTGCAGCATCCATCATCTTTCTTTCCATCGGAAGTAGGCCTTCGTAGAAGTATTGGATGAGAAGTTGTTCAGATATTCCATGTTGTGGGCAGCTTGCACACAATTGCTTGAACCTCTCCCAATACTCATGAAGAGTCTCGGTGTCCCTCTGTTTTATACCACAAATTTCTCTTCTTATACCAGCGGCTCTGGATGCAGGGAAGAATTTGTCCAAGAAGAGTCTCACCATATCTGTCCAAGCGGTGATAGAACCTGGAGGCAAATAAAACAACCAATCTTTAGCTTTAGTACTTAAAGAAAACGGAAAAGCACGGAGCTTGATTTGATCGTCGGTTATTCCTTGCGGCCTCATACTAGAACACACTATATGAAACTCTTTCAAATGCTTATGAGGATCTTCATTCTCAAGACCATGAAAGGTGGGAAGTAGATGTATCAACCCAGATTTCAACTCGAATTCAATAGCTAGTTCGGGATAGTGAATACAAAGTGGTTATTGATTCACATTCGGTGCAACCAACTCCCTTGAGGTTCTCTCGGGATTTGCCATATCGTCTTCTTTTTCTAATCAAGGGATGAATCAGACAAATCCGATGCTAAGTTCAGTCTAGTGGATGATCTGCTTCTTGTCGCAGCCTCTTTAGAGTCTTCTCAATCTCCGGATTATAAGTTAGTTCACCTGTCTGAGAAGAACGAGTCATACAAGAATAGAAATAAATTTGACACCAATCCTCGGCAACGGCGCCAAAATTTGATGGGTGTGAATCCAAAAAAATAAAACCTACTCCTAGACAATTATATGATTTGCATATAGTGGTGAGTAGGGTCGAATCCACAAAGATTGGTTAAAGATATTTCTATTCAAAGGGCATAAAGATGAAAAGAAAACGAGGGGGGGTTTTGTTTATGAATCAAAATAAGGTCGAAATAAGATAATAGAATCGTATATTGATAAAAGCCTAGCCAAAGGAATCAAGATAGTTTAATTCAAGGAATTGATCATCGATGAAAATGTTTTCTATTCTTGTTCTTAGATAAACTGGTTATGGTTATTAACAAGCTCTAACAACCTATCTCTCCGTACTTCCTCGATAACCAAGAGAAGCTCTTTGATTATTTCTCTTATCGATTAGACAACCTCAGACAAGCACTTAGGATTTAATCTACCAATAGCATTAAAAACTAGAGAGACCACCAATTCATGCCAGTAGATTATAAGATAACCTATTTAAACATGATCACACACCTCCATAACATGAATTCGATCATCTATTTTATAATCAAACATGTTATTGTGTCACTGAGACTAGAACAATCAAACAATTACAGATTTGACATGCTAGTTGACAATATATTAACTTGCTAATTGAGTAGAAGAGCTCTATTCGTACCAATCAACAAAGATAATAATGACAAAACGATCAGAAGATATATGAATATCCGAAAACAACGAATAGATTAAATACAAGTCAATTAGACCTCACAATTCGTGGAGAATTAAACATCTATGACCCTTTGGCTAGAAAAGTAGCTTAGCTACTCATGTTCATCAACAAAACGAAAATAAAAAGTAGAGACATGATGAACCCGGTTGCCTGCTCTGCCTCCAAGATGATCTAAAGATTCAAAAGTTTTCTCACCCTCTAGGGTTGGTTCTATTTATATTGTTAGAGGGATGGCATGCGATCTTTTTCTAGCAAGATACGAAAATATCTTTCCTTTTTCAAGTAGATTTCGAGAAGTGAATCTTCGTCTGCCTGGCACGCCCTACCACACGGCCGTGGGTCAAGCCGTGCCTTCCTCTGTGCATAATTCACGTATCATCTTCCGTGTCCAGTGTGTAGCACGACTCCACCTACGGCTAGATTTTCAACCGTGCCTTCCTCTGTGCATGATCTACAAGTTCTTCTCCTTGGCACGTCTAGCTTCCACCACGGCTCCAAGCACGGTTTCTCGCACGGCTGCCACCACAGCCGTGCCCTAAGCCGTGTCTCTCTCTGTTGAAAGTCACATTTCCGCCTTCTTGTCCAGTGTGTAACACGGTTTGCGCCATGGCCGTGCCTCAAACCGTGCTTCTGATACACGGCCGTGTATTTCAACCGTGTATCTTCTTGTTGATTCAAAACCAAGTAACGGCCGTGTACTTCAATTACATGCCCATGTACTTCCCTCCGGCGGTGTAAATCCTTGTCTTGATCCAAGTTGTAGATGACTTCTCTAATTTACTTGAATTAGCATCCTTGACTCCATTTAACCTGATTTATCACCATAATAGAATTAAGTACCATTTCCTTATGATTTCTATAAAATCAATAATGAATTAACACAATTTATACTATAAAGATTAAGTATAAAATGGCTCTATCAGGCATATTTTCCACTGTCAATATATTTTCATTCGGAAATTGGGCCTGTAGTTCTTGGGAATCTGTCTCGACAGGGTGTTCCGCCAACTGGTCGGCTAATGCTTGCCCTTTCATCGAGTTCTGATTCATGTATGTGATGTCGAACTCAGATAGAAGCATTTGCCACTTAGAGATTCTCCCTATCAAAGCTGGTTTCTCTGCCAAGTATTTCAAGGGATCATGTCTTGTCAGTAGCTCAATATGGTAATAAAGGGTATACTGCCTTAGGCGGTGCATAACCCAAATTAACGCACAACACGTCTTCTCCACCTCGAGTATCTCTGTTCCCGTCTATGAACTTCTTGCTCAGATAGTATATGGAACGCTCTCTTCCTTCATCATCTTTCTGCCCCAGCACACAACCTATGGATTCAGGGAGTATAGTGAGGTATAAGAATAAGGGCTTTCCTTGTTTCGAGACTATCAAGATTGGAGGTTTTATAAGGTAGTCTTTGATTGTCCTGAATGCCTCTTCGCATTCGTTGTCCCATTTATTGCGACGTTCTTCTTCAACAGATGGAATAGTGGCCGGCATTTGTTGGTGAGCTGTAAGATAAATCGAGCTATGTAATTTAATCTTCCCAGTAAGCTTCTTACTTCTTTAACGGAGCGTGGGGAAGGTAACTCTAATATAGATTTCACCTTGTCAGGGTCGATTCTAATGCCCTCCTGGCTTATGACAAACCCTAACAATTTCCCCGTTGTGACCCCAAAAGTACATTTTTCTGGGTTTAACTTAAGCTGGAACTTTCTCAGTCGTTTGAACAATTTTCTCAGGATACCTATATGGCTTTCTCCTTCTTTGGATTTGGTTATCATGTCGCCGACATATACTTCAACCTCACGATGCATCATGTCGTGAAGTATGGCGACCATGGCTCTCTGATACGTTGCACCAGCATTTTTTAAACCGAAGGGCATGACTTTGTAACAGAAAGTTCCCCACGTTGTGATGAAGGTCGTTTTGGTTTTATCTTCCTCAGCCATTTTTATTTGATTATATCCCGAGAAACCGTCCATGAATGAGAAGAGATGGTTTCCCGCAGTGTTGTCTACTAGAACATCAATGTGAGGTAGGGGAAAGTTATCCTTTGGCGTGGCTTGGTTTAAGTCCCGAAAGTCTACGCATACGCGTACTTTTCCATTCTTTTTCATGACGGGGACTATATTTGCTACCCACTCTGGGTAGTCGGATACTTCAATGAACCCTACTTCTAGCAGTTTCTTGACTTCTTCTTTGATTTTCAGTAAGATGTCAGGCCTAAATCTTCTCAGTTTTTTGTTTTTTAGGTTTGACATCTTCCCTTGTGGGAAGCCTGTGAACTACTATTGATTGGTCTAGCCCTGGCATGTCACCGTACGACTAGGCAAACACATCTACATATTCCGTTAATAGCTCGGTTATCTCACGTTTTTGCTCGGCACTCAAACTGGTCCTAATTTTGAGGTTCTTAGGGTTTTCCATGCTTCCTAGATTTACTGTCTCCACAGGCTCGTCGATCGAGATTCCGCTTTTTCATGTTTTAGCCAATTTCTTGTATTATTTCGTGGTCTAAAATATCGCCTTCAACAACTGACCCAGTAGTGTTGGAAACGATATCAACGTTTTTACTTTCTACCTGTGCGAAATATCCCTGATGTTCGATGGTAGGAGATCTGAGTAAAATGAAATCATATATATGTAAGAAAAAAAAACAAACTTAAATGGAATTCGATAAATAGTCTCAATAAAATTTGTTTAATAATCTTTCTCTACTCTTGAGCTAACTTAGCGCTACTGATAGGATAACAAAACCAATTGTTGAGAGCCGGATGCTGGTTAGACGTGCGGGGAGTTGATTTCCCCTTGCTGTCGTCCTCCTCATTTATCTAGAGCTCTTGACTGACGTTTTCCTTTCGGAAAGATTGTTGGAGAGGTGGGATGCACATCTGGGTGTCGATCAGCTTCCCCTTCATTTTGCCTCTGACACCTTTTGCTAGTGCTTCTTCCGCGGCCGTAGGAATGTACCCCAGTCCAAACGTCTCGTGCTGCCCCTCTTTAAACTGATGGCCCTCCTTGCTGGTCACCATGTTTACTTCATTGAAAATCTGCAACCCCTGGTCTTCTGAGCCTTCTTCCCCAATATAAGGTATGGCAGTCTCTTTGTATATGGCGTAATCCTGCTCGCCCAGTATGGTGACTATCTGCCCATTTGTGATGAATTTGACCCTTTGGTGGAGACTAGAGGGGATGGCTTCAGCAGCATGTATCCAAGGTCGTCCCAAGAGCAAATTAAAAGATCTTGGGATATCGAGGACCTGGAAGGAGATGTGGAATATTTGTGGACCGATTTCCATCGGTAGGCTCACCTCCCCTACTATGTCTCTTTTGGACCCGTCGAAGGCTCTAACTACCGTAGAGTTAGGTTTTATGTTGCTTGGATTGACCCCCAGTAAGTCGAGCGTTGCCAATGGGCAAACGTTGAGGGATGATCCGTTGTCGATAAGTACCCGGGAGACAATGGTGTCATTGCACCTGACCACTATGAACAGTGGTTTGGTATGTTGGTCTCCCTCTTCTCCTAGCTCTTCCGGAGAGAAGGATATTTGGTCCATTGCGAAGATGGAGTCCGCCACGTGACCCAATTTGTCTGTAGCGATACCTTCCGGGACCTGAATCTTTTTCAGCACTTTAAAGAGTGCTTCCCTATGAGGTTCGGATGTTGTGAGAAGGCCCATGAGCGATATCTGCGCTGGAACTTTATTTAATTGTTCCATGATCTTGTATTCACTGGCCTTAACCATCTTCGTGAATGCAGCAAGTCCTTCTTCCTCTTTTTCCCCTTTTTCCACGGTGGGCTCTTCAGTCGGGCCTTTATACTTTGGATCGTATAATCTCCCAGAGCGCGTGATGCCTCCCACTATAGGAGGTCGCTCTTGTTCAAGGGCCCGATAGTCGAACGGTGCAGCCTTGTAATCCCCTGCCGGTATGGGAACTTTAAATACATATCTTTTTTCTTGGGATTTGTACCATAGCTGACTGTCCCTCATAGCATTGTATAACCCTGGGCTTCTGATGAGAGTTGATCGTGTTGACAGTCTTCCCCTCTTCCTCTGCCGGGTTGTCTTCCTTCTCAAATTCTGGTCCCCATCCGCTAGGTGGCCCTTGTTCGGTCGGGGTATAAGAATAGTTTACCAAGTACTGAAATCTCCCGTGTGATTCTCCCAACGTGCCAACCGTTGGGTCTCCCGTTAACCATCTCTTCTTAATGTGTGTTTTTGGAGTCTCTTTTGGAGCTTAGCGGGATTGCTTCTTCTGTGGCTCGGTCTTCAGGGCTTCTTTGGGAACCGACTCCTCAGATGTAATCATATTAATGGCGGGCCTGTGATTGGGCAGGGGGTTGGTGTTGACATTGGGTGCTGGGGCGTTTACGAAATCCAATTGTATGATTCCTGCATCAATTAAATCTTGGATTTTGTGTCGAAGCCTCCAGCACCTATCTGTGGAATGCCCCTCCTGACCCATGTGGTAGTCACACTTGAGATTTGAGTCAAAGTTCTTGGGCTTGTACCGATCGTTGGGGATCTCGAAACTAATCAAGTTGTCTACCCTCAGCTGAGCGAAGACCTGACTGAGCGGTATAGGGATTGGAGTGAACTGCCTTGGGATCCTGGCGGCCTGAGTTTGACCCGTAGAGGGTTGTTGGACTGGGGTACTCGTAGTCTGGAATGTCACACGAGTCCCGGCTTTTTTTGTCTTACCGGAATTTACCGTGCTGACTGTGGACTCCTTAGCTCTGTTTCCTCCTAAAGTCCTTTGCGTTGGTGCGACCCTAGGAGGATCCATTGTTTGGAGTCTACCGGTGGTGATGGCATTCTCAATCCTATAGCCCGCAGCCACTACCTCTGCAAACTGGAGGAGGTCTGGCCTACTAGATGTGAAAAGTAGGTCTTGTCTAGGGTATTGACAAATATGGATGTCAATTCTTTTTCAGATATCGGGGTTGCTACCCTAGCGGCCTGGGCTCTCCAGCGCTGAGCATGCTCCTTGAATGGCTCAGCATGTCTTTTCCGGAGACTCCCCAAGTCGATTATAGATAGGGCGACTTCCATATTGAACTTATATTGATCATAAAACGCCGGGCTAGCTTCTCCCAGGTGTTGACGATGTTGAAATCCAGGTGGGCATACCAGACCAATGCAGGGCCTGTGAGGCTGTCCTGGAATGTCTGGAGCATAAGCTGGTCGTATTGAGCATACTTGCTCATTTTCCGGGCATATAGCCTGGTATGCATTTTGGGGCAGCCGGTCCCATCATACTTTTCGAAATCTGGGGTCTTGAACTTCTCGAGGTATGCCTCTTCTCTGTATGCTGGCAGGTTGGTGATTCTGGCCTGTTTAAAACCGTCAGGGCCCTCAATGGTTCTCATCTTGTCATGGAGCTACTGGAAGAGTCGTTTCTCCATCTCTTTCTGCCTCTCTTCCATTTCCCTCTTCAGGTCGTCAGAGGTCGGCCCCTGGTTGACTTTTGGCTCATATTCAAAAGCCGGGTTAAGGTGGGAATTGATCCCCTCATATTCCGGAGGCTGTCCCTCCACTGCTTTTCCCTTTCTGGCCCCTGAATACTCTTCCTGGGTTGGCTGAGTGTTGTGCAGGAGGCCGATGCTTTCAGTTAAGAGGTGAACCTGGGCAGCCAGTTGTTGGACTATTTGTTCTAGGGACATGATCCTAGAGTCCGAGGCAGCTTCAGCATTGGTGTTGTTGCGGTTGTCACTGCTATTGGCCATTTTTGTTCTTGAGTGCGTGAAAACTGGGCTTCTAGGAGGTTTCGATTGTTTGGAAGCTATTTTGATACCTGGATTCGCATTTTGTTTTGCTTTTAGTGTAATGAATGCATGAATGATATGCATGTGTCACGCGGATGCTAAAAGTAAAAGGGTTGACAATTGATTGACAATGTAATATTGAAACTTTACTTTTATTAATATTGAGAATTCTGGAGTTCAAAATGAAATATTACAAATAAAGATCTACTTCCTAGTTCTTTTAGTCTTCTGTTGTGGAGGCTCAGACTTCCCACTGATGACGGCTTCCAATTCCTTGACTTTGGATTGGCATTTCTCCAATTGTGCTTCTAAGGCCTTGTTCCTTTGGTCGGATTCTTTGAAACGTCCCTTCCAGATGTCTTTCTTATGATCCGCAGCTTCAAAGTATACCTCCATTCGGGCCCTGATCTGCTCCAGGTATACTTCTGTCTCTGATTAATCTCGTCTGGTCTTGGTTGGGTGACGTCTGGAACCCGATATGCTCTTTCCCCTGTCTAGTATAGCTGGTGGATTACAAACTCTCTGGTGGCTCGGTGCTTTCCCACTTCGCCATCTAATTCCCTAAGGTCCACATTTGGGCTTTCAATTCTGGCTTCCTAAAGTGCTTTGACCTCTGACCAGCTTCACAAACTTCTCAGCTACTAACAGGTTCGGATCTTGATAATCAAAGGTAACTGCTTGTACCAAAGGCGATAAACTATGTCTTAGATAGTGCTGAACTGGCGAACCACTGAGTTTAGGTGATATCCGATACATCCGCTGATTCCATTAAAGGCACTGCTTGGAAGTTTCTGCAGGTCAAGATGATTTTGTTACAGCAACTCCACCTGGCTGTCCATAGAATATCTTCGACACTGAAGCTCTTAAGCAGCTCTACCCAACTGTGGCTGGTAAGGTCGTCGGGTAGCTTTACCTTTTCTATACATGAATCCACCAGATCCACCTGTTGGGCTAGGGTTTTCCTGACCATGTTCAACCCGAAACACTTGAGGTGGCTTACAAACCATATTAGCAGAAGGTTGAGGCTTGAGCGAAGGATCCCGTGGCCTTTCTTCTTGAGGAAATTCAAGTTCCGGATCTATTCAGCCAATACAGCCGGGATGTAGGATCTTCCCTCCAGGAATTGGGTCACTAGCTCTTCAACCCTGTAGTGAATATAGAAGGTCCCGGTGGGGAACAGTATGGTGGCGAAGGCTGTCAAGATGAAAGCGTTCACCCTTCTCTGTCTGTAAGTCTTGGGGTCCCCACACAGGATGTCCTTTCTATCCCCATTGTCCTCTCGGGCGATAAACCAGGCTTCTAAATCATCCATTCGTATGCAATATCCATTACAGTTTGCTAGGGCTTTGTTAACTGCTGTTTTACGGATGCCTAATAATCTGCTGAAGGTACCGGCTGGCCCGGCCTCAAGGTCTGGCATATAGATTTGATCAGTCAGTGCTGGAGCCTGTAGCAACTGGGTGTACTCTTCTTGGGTAGGGGTGATCTCATGCGGCCCGATAAAGAAAGCAGTGGGCTCGATTTCCCATAATTGGAGCATGGCCCGGACTAAAGGCAAATTCACCTCTATCTTTGTCAGTGAGAGTATGGGGCCGATCTTTTGCTGGATGAAGGCCTGCTCCTCCGGGTTGTACAAAGTAAACCAATGGTCTAGTACCAACTTCGGGTCCAAAGGTTTGTACACCCGTTTTCTTTTCGGAGGAGACGGTCGACTACACTGCTAGCCATCTATTACAATAAGAAATAGCCTAGTTACAAACAGAACTACGAAAACATTACAAGGAAACGGTCCTGAACTCCAAGGACAAAATAACAAACCATTACATTGTCATTCAATTGTCAACCCCTTATGATGTTATGTATGCAAGTAGGTTGGTTCTAATTGGTTCCCGAGCTCTATGGCCTCCCGCATTCTCGAAGAAATGGATCTCAGGCCATATCGAAGCATAGGGTGGGGTAGCCTAATCGGTCCTGAACGGTGAATCAACTCACTTTGCCCGAAACCTACACAATGGCTCCCCGTCTTACGTTTCCAGGACGGTCCGGGTTCGACCGCATCTACTCACACAGATATATGCACGCAAAACCCCCACAATAAAGAAAACTGAAAATCTAACTAATCCTTGAAAGGTTAGCAACAGAGTAAAAAGAATGAAACACATTTCTTAAAGATAACAAATTGAAGAGATTCAGGTGGCTAGCCTACTGGCACAATTCCCCAGCGGAGTCGCCATCCTGTCGAGTCTAATTTTTGAATTCCCGTTCCTAATCCGATCTAGACTAGACCCTATGCTCATCTAATATAGATCCTCGACTTGAGTTAGGAATTTCGTTTGATTTTTGGAGTCGCCACCCAACTGTTGTTGGGAAATATTGAATCAAGACTAAAGGAGTGGATTAGTCTTAATTTGGACTACTAGTCGTCGTTATTTCCTTTTTTCGTTTTTGTGAAAAAGGAAAAGAGAAAACCAGAGTTTCTAAGTCCGGAGGCTAACCTATTTAAACCTTTACGGTTACTGATAGAGCCATTTTATACTCAATCTTTATAGTATAAATTGTGTTAAATTATTATTGATTTTATAGAAATCATAAGGAAATGGTACTTTAATTCTATCATCGTGATAAATCAGGTTAAATGGAGTCAATGATGCTAATTCAAGTATTTTAGAGAAGTCATCTACAATTGGATCAAGACAAGGAATTACACCACTGGAGGAAGCACGGTTTGAGGCACGACCAAGGTTCAAACCGTGTTACACATTGGACAAGAAGGTGAAAATGAGGACTTTCAACAGAGAGAGACACGGCTTAAGGAACGACTGTGGTGGAAGCCGTGGGAGAAACCGTGCTTGGAGCTGTGGTGGAAGCTAGACATGCCAAGGAGAAGAAAGTGTGGAACATCAACCAGATGAAGGCACGACTTGAAATCTAGCCGTGGGTGTAACCGTGGTACACATTGGACACGGATGAAGACTTGAAGATTATGCACAGATGAAGGTACGACTTGAAATCCTGCCGTGTGTGTAACCGTGGTTCACACTGGGCGCGGATGAAGACTTGAAGAATATGCATAGAGGATGGCACGGCTTGACCCACGGCCGTGTGTTGGGGCGTGCCAGGTAGACGAATCTTCATTCTCGAAATCTACTTGGAAAAGGAAAGATATTTTCGTATCTTGCTAGCAAAAGATCACATGCCATCTCCCTAACAATATAAATAGAACCAACCCTAGAGGGTTAGGACAACTTTTTGAACCTTTGAATCTGGAATCACCTTGGAGACAAGAAGGAAACGCGGAGGCAGAGCAGGCAACCGGGTTCATTATGTTTTTATTTTTATTTTTCGTTTTATTGATGAACATGAGTAGCTAAGCTACTTTTCTAGCCAAAGGGTCATAGATGTTTAATTCTCCACGAATTGTGAGGTCTAATTGACTTGTATTTAATCTATTCTTTGTTTTCGGGTATTCATATATATTCTGATCGTTTTGTCATTATTATCTTTGTTGATTGGTATGAATAGAGCTCTTCTACTCAATTAGCAAGTTAATATATTGTCAACTAGCACGTCAAATCCGTAATTGTTTGATTGTTCTAGTCTTAGTGACGCAATAACATGTTTGGTTATAAAAGAGATGATCGAATTCATGTTATGGAGTTGTATGATCATGTTTAAATAGGTTATCTTATAATCTACTGGCATGAATTGGTGGTCTCTCTAGATTTTAATGCTATTGATAGATTAAATCCTAAGCGCTTGTCTAGGGTTGTTTAATCAATAAGAGAAATAATTCAAAGCGCTTGTCTGAGGTTGTCGAGGAAGTAAGGAGAGATAGGATGTTAGAGCTTGTTAATAACCATAACCATATTATCTAGAACAAAGAATAGAAAACATTTGCATCGATGATCAATTCCTTGAATTAAACAATCTTGATTCCTTTGGCTAGGCTTTTATTAATATCCAATTTTCTTACCTTGTTTTACTTTATTTTGATTCACAAACAAAACCCCCCCATTTTTCTTTTCCCTTTTATTCTCCTTGAATAGAAATAAGTTTAACCAATCTTTGTGGATTCGACCCTACTCACCACTATATGCAAATCATATAATTGTCTAGGAGTAGGTTTTATTTTTGTTGGATTCGACACCCATCAAATTTTGGCGCCGCTGCCGGGGATTGGTGTCAAATTTATTTCTATTCTTGTATGACTCGTTCTTCTGAGACAGGTGAACTAATTTATAATTCGGAGATTGAGAAGACTCTAAAGAGACTACGACAAGAAGCTAGATCATCCACTAGACCGAACTTAGTATCGGACTTGTCTGATTCTGAAAAAGAGGACGACATGGCAAATCACGAGAGAACCTTAAGGGAGTTGGCTACACCGGATGTGAATCAACAACCACTTTGTATTCACTATCTCGAACTAGCTGTGGGATTCGAATTGAAATCTGGGTTGATACATTTGCTACCTACATTTCATGGTCTTGAGAATGAAGATCCTCATAAGCATTTGAAAGAGTTCCATATAGTGTGTTCTAGTATGAGGCCGCAAGGAATAACCGACGATCAAATCAAGCTACGTGCTTTTCCATTTTCTTTAAGTACTAAAGCTAAGGATTGGTTGTTTTATTTGCCTCCAGTTTTATCACCACTTGGACAGATATGGTAAGACTCTTCTTGGACAAATTCTTCCCCGCATCCAGAGCCGCTGGTATAAGAAAGAGAAATTTGTGGTATAAAACAGAGGGACACCGAGACTCTTCATGAGTATTGGGAGAGGTTCAAGCAACTTTGTGCAAGCTGCCCACAACATGGGATATCTGAACAACTCCTTATCCAATACTTCTACGAGGGCCTACTTCCATGGAGAGGAAAATGATGGATGCTGCAAGTGGAGGCGCCATAGTAAACAAAACCCCTGGTCAAGCTAGGGAATTGATCTCCATTATGGCTGCCAATTCGCAACAATTTGGGTATAGGCATGATACGTCTTCAAGGAAGGTAAATGAGGTAAATGTGTCTAACCTTGAACATCAAATTTCTAATCTTACCTCCCTTGTGTAGCACCTAGCTCTTGGAAATACCCAACAGGTGAAAGCTTGTGGAATTTGTGCTGCTCCTAGTCATCCGACCGACATGTGCCCCACATTGCAAGATGACAACCATGAACACGCCAATGCTGTAGGCGGATTTCCAAGACAACTGCAAAGGAAGTATGACCCCTACTCGAATACTTACAATCCTGGATGGAGGGATCATCCTAACTTCCGATATGGCAATAACCCTCAACATTTCCAACAATTCCAGCCAAAGCCATCACACCACGTACCCCAAGCTCCTTCCACTTCAGGTATGCCCCTTGAGGATATTGTTAAGTCTCTAGCTGTGAATACCAAACAATTTCAGGAGGAAACAAAGCAAAGCATTCAAAACTTGGAGAATCAGGTAAGCCAACTTGCTTCAGTCGTAAACAGGTTAGAAACTCAAGGTAAGTTACCTTCTCAAACTATTACAAACCCGAAGCAAAGCGTTAATGCAATTACCTTGAGAAGTGGAACAGAATTGTAGGGATCAAATAAGAAAGGAAATCCGTCTAATCTTGAGGAAGAGACCAAGAAAGAGACTTCGACTCTGAGCCAACAGGGCGACCAGATTAGCAAGTCTCTAGTTGAGCCATCGAAGGTCACATTGATACCACCTCCTTTCCCCTCCAGATTAGCGAAATCCAAGAAGGAAGCGGAAGAAAAAGAGATTCTGGAAACGTTTCGTAAAGTCGAGGTAAATATTCCTTTACTTGATGCAATTAAGCAAATACCGCGCTATGCTAGATTCCTCAAGGACTTGTGCACTAACAAAAGGAAGCTGAAAGGTAATGAAAAGATTAGTGTGAGTGAAAATGTTTCAGCTATTATTCAGAAGAAGCTTCCTCCTAAATGTGAGGACCTAATTATGTTCACCATTCCTTGCAAAATAGGTAGTCTTGCAATCGCTAAAGCCATGTGTGATCTAGGAGCTTCTATCAATGTCATGCCTTTGTCTGTTTATCAACGTTTAAATGTTGGTCCTTTAAAGGAAACGGGTATTATTGTTCAACTTGCTGATAGGTCCAATGTTTATCCTGAGGGAGTTCTAGAGGATGTTTTAGTTCAAGTTAATGGGTTGGTTTTTCCTGCTGATTTTTATGTGCTTGACATGGACGATAGTGATTCTCATACTTCATCACTTATATTATTAGGGCAACCATTCCTTAAGACTTCTAAAACGAAAATCGATGTAAATGATGGCACCCTCACTATGGAATTTGATGGTGAAGTGATTAAATTTAACATTTATGATGCCATGAAACATCCTAACGATATCTCTCCTGTTTTTGTTACGGATGCTATTAACCCATCACCACAGGCACCAAGGCTGGAATCAAAATCCTTATCCGAATATTTAGCCAGGAACGTCTAGCCAAAGATGTTAAAGAAAGGCGCTTCATGGGAGGCAACCCAAGTAAAAAAAAAAAGTTTTGTTTTACATTAGTTTTGGTTTGTTTTAGTTTTGTTTTGTTTTAGTTTAGTTTGTTTTGATTTTAGTGTAGTTTTGAACTCTTTGGATCGGCTGCAGCAAGGATACATATCATTAGATGGCACTTTCCAGAGCTTAAAGAGAGCACTCCAATACTAGGGAAGTACCAATATTTCTTTCTCTTATTCTCTAATGTCCTTTGTGTTGTTAATTCCTCTTCAATTGTGCTGAATTAGGAACAGTGAAGACACTGTTCAAGCTAAGTGTGGGGGAGAGGATAATAAAATATAGAGAATAGAGAACTAACTTATACTCTGAATGTTTGTCCTTAAGCAATTTTAAGCCAAAGTTTTTCAAAATTATCAAGAAATCTAGAGATTGTACTAAATGTTGTAATAAGCATCTACAAAATGTGAAATTGACTTGTTCAAATGCTTTACTCACCCACTGCTGTGATTAGAATACATGGTTAAAATTAAGTAGTGAAATCTTTAAGAAACAAATTTACCTTGTATTTAGCTTTAGAATTGGAAGTCTAAGAGTAAGTCGAGTCCTTAAGTGAAAAATAAACAAGTTTACTTCTAGGTTATATTAGCTACTGTATACTCTTTGAAGTTGTTTGTAAAGCAATCATAACACTTAAAAAAAAAGAAAGAATCAAGCACAGCCATTACTCCAATGATTCAACTAATTGAGTTAAGAGTATTCAAACTTGAATGTTAGAGTGAGGAAGAGTCCGTAGGGGTATCTCAAAACCCGGTCACTTGAGTGATGAGCTCGGGATGTTGCCGACTCAATGAACTCACTATAACGATAAGGGCGAAAAAGGCAAAAGTTCATGAAAAGAAGCAGGCAAAAACCCGTCTAAATAGATGCATGAATAAATCAAAAGAACATGAATGTGAACATTCATTGAATAAAACAAAGATGTATAAAAGGGAGAATATCTGCAAAGAGCTTATACCATATGTTTTTACTTTATACTGCAAGGATTATATGCTTGATAATATCAATGAAGTTTAATTGGGTGTTTTTCCTTAGAGGATTAAGTATTTACTTTTGGAATAAAAATTCTTTTGCTAAACATGAGGATTAAAGTTTGTTTTGTTTAGATTAGCTATTGAATTTTGTCCATAGTAATTTGATCACAGGAAACCAATTGGGTTGAAGTAGTAGACATTAAATTACAAGTCATGAATTACAAATGAATAGATGCTTGGAATGATGAAAAGAAAGTTTGTATAATCTATGACAGATTTCTCAATTGATTTGATGTAATTGCTTGAGGACAAGCAAGAGTTTAAGCGTGGGGGAATTTATAGAGCCATTTTATACTCAATCTTTATAGTATAAATTGTGTTAAATTATTATTGATTTTATAGAAATCATAAGGAAATGGTAATTTAATTCTATCATCGTGATAAATCAGGTTAAATGGAGTCAAGGATGCTAATTCAAGTATTTTAGAGAAGTCATCTACAACTTGGATCAAGACAAGGAATTACACCATCGGAGGAAGCACGGTTTGAGGCACGGCCAAGGTTCAAACCGTGTTACACACTAGACAAGAAGGTCAAAATGAGGACTTTCAACAGAGTGAGACACGGCTTAAGGAACGGCCGTGGTGGAAGCCGTGGGAGAAACCGTGCTTGGAGCCGTGGTGGAAGCTAGACATGCTGATAGAGCCATTTTATACTCAATCTTTATAGTATAAATTGTGTTAAATTATTATTGATTTTATAGAAATCATAAGGAAATGGTACTTTAATTCTATTATCGTGATAAATCAGGTTAAATGGAGTCAATGATTCTAATTCAAGTATTTTAGAGAAGTCATCTACAACTTGGATCAAGACAAGAAATTACACCACCGGAGGAAGCACGGTTTGAGGCACGGCTAAGGTTAAAACCGTGTTACACACTGGACAAGAAGGCGAAAATGAGGACTTTGAACAGAGAGAGACACGGCTTAAGGCACGGCCGTGGTGGAACCCGTGGGATAAACCGTGCTTGAAGCCGTGGTGGAAGATAGATGTGCCAAGGAGAAGAAAGTGTGGAACATCAACCAGATGAATACACGGCTTGAAATCTAGCCGTGGTTGTAACCGTGCTACACACTGGACACGGATGAAGACTTGAAGATTATGCACAGAAGAAGGCACGGCTTGAAATCTGGCCGTGTGTGTAACCGTGGTTCACACTGGGCGCGGTTGAAGACTTGAAGGAATATGCACAGAGGATGGCACGGCTTAACCCACGGCCGTGTGGTGGGGCGTGCCAGGAAGACGTATTTTCACTTCTCGAAATCTACTTGAAAAAAGGAAAGATATTTTCGTATCTTGCTAGCAAAAGATCACATGTTATCCATCTAATAGTATAAATAGAGCTAACCCTAGAGGGTTAGAACAACTTTTGATCTCGGAATCTTGGATCTTGAAGAAGGAAACGCGGAGGCAGAGCAAGCAACCGGGTTCATTATGTTCCTATCTTTTATTTTCGTTTTATTGATGAACATGAGTAGCTAAGCTACTTTTCTAGCCAAAGGGTCATAGATGTTTAATTCTCACGAATTGTGAGGTCTAATTGACTTGTATTTATTCTATTCTTTGCTTTCGGGTATTCATATATCTTCTGATCGTTTTGTCATTATTATCTTTGTTGATTGGTATGAATAGAGCTCTTCTACTCAATTAGCAAGTTAATATATTGTCAACTAGCATGTCAAATCCGTAATTATTTGATTGTTCTAGTCTTAGTGACGCAATAACATGTTTGGTTATAAAAGAGGTGATCAAATTCATGTTATGGAGGTGTGTGATCATGTTTAAATAGGTTATCTTATAATCTACTAGCATGAATTGGTAGTCTCTTTAGATCTTAATGCTATTGATAAATTAAATCCTAAGCGCTTGTCTAAGGGTTGTTTAATCAATAAGAGAAATAATTCAAAGCGCTTGTCCGAGGTTATCGAGGAAGTAAGGAGAGATAGGTTGTTAGAGCTTGTTAATAACCATAACCAATTTATCTAGAACAAGAATGGAGAACATTTGCATCGATGATCAATTCCTAGAATTAAACCATCTTGATTCCTTTGGCTAGGCTTTTTACCAATATCTGATTTTCTTACCTTGTTTTACTTTATTTGATTCACAAACCAAACCCCCCCATTTTCCTTTTTCTTATTGTTCTCTTTGAATAAAAATATCTTTACCAATCCCTGTGGATTCGACCCTACTCACCACTATATGCAAATCATATAATTGTCTAGGAGTAGGTTTTATTTTTGTTGGATTCGACACCCATCAAATTTTGGCGCCGTTGCCGGGGATTGGTGTCAAATTTATTTCTATTCTTGTATGACTCGTTCTTCTCAGACAGGTGAACTAACTTATAATCCGGATATTGAGAAGACTCTAAAGAAGCTGCGACGAGAAGCTAGATCATCCCCCGGACCGAACTTAGTATCGGACTTGTCTGATTCATCCCTTGATTCTGAAAAAGTGGACGACATGGCAAATCTCGAGAGAACCTTAAGGGAGTTGGCTGCACCGGATGTGAATCAACAACCACTTTGTATTCACTACCCCGAACTAGCCTGGAATTCGAATTGAAATTGGGTTGATACATCTGCTACCTACATTTCATGGTCTTGAGAATGAAGATCCTCATAAGCATTTGAAAGAGTTCCATATAGTGTGTTCTAGTATGAGGCCGCAAGGAATAACCGACGATCAAATCAAGCTACGTGCTTTTCCATTTTCTTTAAGTACTAAAGCTAAGGATTGGTTGTTTTATTTGCCTCCAGGTTCTATCACCACTTGGACAGATATGGTGAGACTCTTCTTGGACAAATTCTTCCCCGCTCCAGAGCCGCTGGTATAAGAAGAGAAATTTGTGGTATAAAACAAAGGGACACCGAGACTCTTCATGAGTATTGGGAAAGGTTCAAGCAATTGTGTGCAAGCTGCCCACAACATGGGATATCCGAACAACTCCTCATCCAATATCTCTACGAAGGCCTACTTCCGATGGAAAGAAAGATGATGGATGCTGCAAGTGGAGGCGCCATAGTAAACAAAACCCCTGGTCAAGCTAGGGAATTGATCTCCATTATGGCTGCCAATTCACAACAATTTGGGTATAGGCATGATGCATCTTCAAGGAAGGTAAATGTGTCTAACCTTGAACAACAAATTTCTAATCTTACCTCCCTTGTGCAGCAGCTAGCTCTTGGAAAAACGCAGTAGGTGAAGGCTTGGGGAATTTGCGCTGCTCCTAATCATCCGACCGACATGTGCCCCACATTGCAAGATGACAACCATGAACACGCCAATGCTGTAGGCGGATTTCCAGGACAACCGCAAAGGAAGTATGACCCCTACTCGAATACTTACAACCCTGGATGGAGGGATCATCCTAACTTCCGATATGGCAATAACCCACAAAGTTTCCAACAATTCCAGCCTAAGCCATCACACTACGTACCCCAAGCTCCTTCCACTTCAGGTATGCCCCTTGAGGATATTGTTAAGTCTCTAGCTGTGAATACCAAACAATTTCAGGAGGAAACAAAGAAAAGCATTCAAAACTTGGAGCATCGGTAAGCCAACTTGCTTCAGCTATCAATAGGTTAGAAACTCAAGGTAAGTTACCTTCTCAAACTATTACAAACCCGAAGCAAAGCGTTAATGCAATTACCTTAAAAAGTGGAACAGAATTGCAGGGATCAAATAAGAAAGGACATCCGTCTAATCTTGAGGAAGATACCAAGAAAGAGACTTCGACTCCGAGCCAGCAGGGTGACCAGATTAGCAAGTCTCTAGTTGAGCCATCGAAGGTCACATTGATACCACCTCCTTTCCCCTCCAGATTAGCGAAATCCAAGAAGGAAGCGGAAGAAAAAGAGATTTTGGAAACTTTTCGCAAAGTCGAGGTAAATATTCCTTTACTTGATGCAATTAAGCAAATACCGCGCTATGCTAGATTACTCAAGGACTTATGTACTAACAAAAGGAAGCTGAAAGGAAATGAAAAGATTAGTGTGAGTGAAAATGTTTCCGCCATTATTCAAAAGAAGCTCCCTCCTAAATGCGAGGATCCAGGTATGTTTACTATTCCTTGCAAAATAGGTAATCTTGGAATCGCTAAAGCCATGTGTGATCTAGGAGCTTCTATCAATGTCATGCCTTTGTCTGTTTATCAACGTTTAAATGTTGGTCCTTTAAAGGAAATGGGTATTATTGTTCAACTTGCTGATAGGTCCAATGTTTATCTTGAGGGAGTTCTAGAGGATGTTTTAGTTCAAGTCAATGGGTTGGTTTTTCCTGCTGATTTTTATGTGCTTGACATGGATGATAGTGATTCTCATACTTCATCACTGATATTATTAGGGCGACCATTCCTTAAGACTTCTAAAACGAAAATTGATGTAAATGATGGCACCCTCACTATGGAATTTGATGGTGAAGTAATTAGATTTAACATTTATGATGCCATGAAACACCCTAACGATATCTCTCATGTTTTTGTTGCGGATATTATTAACCCATTACCACAGGCACCAAGGCTGGAATCCAAATCCTTATCCGAATATTTAGCCAGGAACGTCTAGCCAAAGACATTAAAGAAAGGCGCTTCATGGGAGGCAACCTATGTAAAAAAAAAAAAAAAGTTTTGTTTTGCATTAGTTTTGGTTTGTTTTAGTTTTGTTTTGTTTTAGTTTAGTTTGTTTCGATTTTAGTGTAGTTTTGAACTCTTTGGATCGGCTGCAGCAAGGATCATATCATTAGATGACACTTTCCAGAGCTTAAAGGGAGCACTCCAATACCAGGGAAGTACCAATATTTCCTTTCTCTTATTCTCTAATGTCCTTTATGTTGTTAATTCCTCTTCAATTGTGCTAAATTAGGAACAGTGAGGACACTGTTCAAGCTAAGTGTGGGGGAGAGGATAATAAATTATAGAGAATAGAGAATTGATCCATACTTTGAATGTTTGTCCTTAAGCAATTTTAAGCCAAATTTTTTCAAAATTATCATGAAATCTAGAGATTGTACTAAATGTTGTAATAAGCATCTACAAAATGTGAAATTGACTTGTTCAAATGTTTTACTCACCAACTGCTGTGATTAGAATACATGGTTAAAATTAAGTAGTGAAATCTTTAAGAAACAAATTTACCTTGTATTTAGCTTTAGAATTGGAAGTCTAAGAGTAAGTTGAGTCCCTAAGTGAAAAATAAAAAAGTTTACTTCTAGGTTATATTAGCTACTGTATACTCTTTGAAGTTGTTTGTAAAGCAATCATAACACTTAGCGAAAAAAAAAAAAAATCAAGCATAGCCATTACTCCAATGATTCAACTAATTAGTTAAGATATTCAAACTTGAATGTTAGAGTGAGGAAGAGTCCGTAGGGGTATCTCAAAACCCGGTCACTTGAGTGATGAGCTCGGGATGTTGCCGACTCAATGAACTCACTATAACGATAAGGGCGAAAAAGGCAAAAGTTCATGAAAAGAAGCGGGCAAAAACCCGTCAAAATAGATGCTTAAATAAATCAAAAGAACATGAATGTGATCATTCATTGAATAAAACAAAGATGTATAAAAGGGAGAATATCTAGCAAAGAGCTTATACCATATGCTTTTACTTTATACTGCAAGGATTATATGCTTGATAATATCCAATGAAGTCTAATTGGGTGTTTTTCCTTAGTGGATTAAGTAATTACTTTTGGAATAAAAATTCTTTTGCTAAACATGAGGATTAAAGTTTGTTTTGTTTAGATCAGCTATTGAATTTTGTCCAAAGTAATTTGATCACAGGAAACCAATTGGGTTGAAGTAGTAGACATTAAATTACAAGTCATGAATTACAAATGAATAGATGCTTGGAATGATGAAAAAAAGCTTGTATAATTTATGACAGATTTCTCAATTGATTTGATGCAATTGCTTGAGGACAAGCAAGAGTTTAAGTGTGGGGAATTTGATAGAGCCATTTTATACTCAATCTTTATAGTATAAATTGTGTTAAATTATTATTGATTTTATAGAAATCATAAGGAAATGGTACTTTAATTTATCATCGTGATAAATCAGGTTAAATGGAGTCAAGGATGCTAATTCAAGTATTTTAGAGAAGTCATCTACAACTTGGATCAAGACAAGAAATTACACCACCGGAGGAAGCACGGTTTGAGGCACGGCCAAGGTTAAAACCGTGTTACACACTGGACAAGAAGGCGAAAATGAGGACTTTGAACAGAGAGAGACACGGCTTAAGGCACGGCTGTGGTGGAACCCGTGGGATAAACCGTGCTTGAAGCCGTGGTGGAAGATAGATGTGCCAAGGAGAAGAAAGTGTGGAACATCAACCAGATGAAGACACGGTTGAAATCTAGCCGTGGTTGTAACCGTGCTACACACTGGACACGGATGAAGACTTGAAGATTTGCACAGACGAAGGCACGGCTTGAAATCTGGCCGTGTGTGTAACCGTGGTTCACATTGGGCGCGGTTGAAGACTTGAAGAATATGCAAGAGGATGGCACGGCTTAACCCACGGCCGTGTGGTGGGGCGTGCCAGGAGACGATTTTCACTTCTCGAAATCTACTTGAAAAAGGAAAGATATTTTCGTATCTTGCTAGCAAAAGATCACATGCTATCCATCTAATAGTATAAATAGAGCCAACCCTAGAGGGTTAGAACAACTTTTGATCTCGGAATCTTAGATCTTGAAGAAGTAAACGCGGAGGCAGAGCAAGCAACCGGGTTCATTATGTTCCTATATTTTTATTTTCGTTTTATTGATGAACATGAGTAGCTAAGCTACTTTTCTAGCCAAAGGGTCATAGATGTTTAATTCTCCATGAATTGTGAGGTCTAATTGACTTGTATTTATTCTATTCTTTGCTTTCGGGTATTCATATATCTTCTGATCGTTTTGTCATTATTATCTTTGTTGATTGGTATGAATAGAGCTCTTCTACTTAATTAGCAAGTTAATATATTGTCAACTAGCACGTCAAATCCGTAATTGTTTGATTGTTCTAGTCTTAGTGACGCAATAACATGTTTGGTTATAAAAGAGGTGATCGAATTCATGTTATGGAGGTGTGTGATCATGTTTAAATAGGTTATCTTATAATCTACTGGCATGAATTGGTAGTCTCTCTAGATCTTAATGCTATTGATAGATTAAATCCTAAGCACTTGTCTAAGGGTTGTTTAATCAATAAGAGAAATAATTCAAAGCGCTTGTCCGAGGTTATCGAGGAAGTAAGGAGAGATAGGTTGTTAGAGCTTGTTAATAACCATAACCAATTTATCTAGAACAAGAATAGAGAACATTTGCATCGATGATCAATTCCTAGAATTAAACCATCTTGATTCCTTTGGCTAGGCTTTTTACCAATATCTATTTTCTTACCTTGTTTTACTTTATTTGATTCACAAACCAAACCCCCCCATTTTCCTTTTTCTTATTGTTCTCTTTGAATAGAAATATCTTTACCAATCCCTGTGAATTCGATCCTACTCACCACTATATGTAAATCATATAATTGTCTAGGAGTAGGTTTTATTTTTGTTGGATTCGACACCCATACATGCCAAGGAGAAGAAAGTGTGGACCATCAACCAGATGAAGGCAGGCTTGAAATCTAGCCGTGGGTGTAACCGTGGTACACATTGGACACGGATGAAGACTTGAAGATTATGCACAGATGAAGGCACGGCTTGAAATCCTGCCGTGTGTGTAACCGTGGTTCACACTGGGCGCGGATGAAGACTTGAAGAATATGCATAGAGGATGGCACGGCTTGACCCACGGCCGTGTGTTGGGGCGTGCCAGGCAGACGAATCTTCACTTCTCGAAATCTACTTGGAAAAGGAAAGATATTTTCGTAACTTGCTAGCAAAAGATCACATGCCATCTCCCTAACAATATAAATAGAACCAACCCTAGAGGGTTAGGACAACTTTTTGAACCTTTGAATCTGGAATCACCTTGGAGACAAGAAGGAAACGCGGAGGCAGAGCAGGCAACCAGGTTCATTATGTTTTTATTTTTATTTTTCGTTTTATTGATGAACATGAGTAGCTAAGCTACTTTTCTAGCCAAAGGGTCATAGATGTTTAATTCTCCACGAATTGTGAGGTCTAATTGACTTGTATTTAATCTATTCTTTATTTTCGGGTATTCATATATCTTCTGATCGTTTTGTCATTATTATCTTTGTTGATTGGTATGAATAGAGCTCTTCTACTCAATTAGCAAGTTAATATATTGTCAACTAGCACGTCAAATCCGTAATTGTTTGATTGTTTTAGTCTTAGTGACGCAATAACATGTTTGGTTATAAAAGAGATGATCGAATTCATGTTATGGAGGTGTATGATCATGTTTAAATAGGTTATCTTATAATCTACTGGCATGAATTGGTGGTCTCTCTAGATTTTAATGCTATTGATAGATTAAATCCTAAGCGCTTGTCTAGGGTTGTTTAATCAATAAGAGAAATAATTCAAAGCGCTTGTCTGAGGTTATCTAGGAAGTAAGGAGAGATAGGTTGTTAGAGCTTGTTAATAACCATAACCAGTTTATCTAGAACTAAGAATAGAAAACATTTGCATCGATGATCAATTCCTTGAATTAAACTATCTTGATTCCTTTGGCTAGGCTTTTATTAATATCCGATTTTCTTACCTTGTTTTACTTTATTTTGATTCACAAACAAAACCCCCCCCTATTTTTCTTTTCCCTTTTATTCTCCTTGAATAGAAATAAGTTTAACCAATCTCTGTGGATTCGACCCTACTCACCACTATATGCAAATCATATAATTGTCTAGGAGTAGGTTTTATTTTTGTTGGATTCGACACCATCAGTTACCACCTAATCTGCTACAATTGTTCCTCTTTAGAAATGTGTTTCAGTTGCTTTTTATTATGTTTTTGAATTATTTCAAGAAAATGATTTTTCATTCATTTTTATGGGTTGACCCGAATGGGTGCCTACGTACCTACTATTCAGGATCAAACAAGCCGTAGTTCGCTTTTCTGAAAACTTTAAGTTTGTTTGTGAATTTTAATTTTGAAATCTCTTTCGCTTTATGTTCTTACCATTTTTGGGATTTTTTTAAAAAATTCTAAGCCTAAGCTTTAATCTGATTTTTGAAAATTATTTTTAGGAAAAACATCAATTTTGGATTTATTTGAAGAAAAGTATTTTTTCTAAGTGCTAAAACTCATTTTTTATGATTCTTTTTAATTTTTGATTTTTTATGATTTTATGATTTTTTTTTATTTTTATGATTTTCTTGATTTTTTATGATTTTTATGTTTTTTGTGAAAAATTTTATCTTAAGTTAATATCTATCCTATTTTGAAATCTAAAATTTTATTGTTATTTTTCCTAATATTTTTTATTATTTTTCTACATTTTATTATTTTATTATTATTTTTTATCTATCTATTTATTATTATTTTTCTTATTTATTATTTTTCTACATTATTAAATTCTAGAAAAATCTAATTTCTACATTTTCCTATTTATTAAAGATAAAACATAAACAAACAAATAAATAAATAACTAACTAAATAACAATAATAAATAATAAATAAATAAATAATTCGAAATAAATAAACAAACAAAATAAATTAATTAAAAAAAATCCGGAAAATCCTACTTACTTGGATCCGGGTCGGCGCGCGGGTCGGGTCGGTTGGGTCGAATCGGTCAGACACGGCGGCGGAGGAGGCTCATTCACGGCATTCCTGCGGTCTTTTGACGCGGGTGAGGTGTCGAATCTTAGCTTCTCGAGAGTGCTGATTCCAACGATAGTGGCGGTTCACTCCCAAAACGTCTCCTTGTGGTGGCTCTAGCTCCGGTCGGTGGTCTCGGCTTCAAGCTTCTCCGGCGTACTCCGATTCGCTCCTTTCTCTCTCTTTCTCTCACTTTTTCTTCGTGTTTTGGCTTCCTCCTATCCTCCTCTATTTATAGGTGTCCGGAAACCCTCTTGGATAAGCTTGGATCGGCCGATTAGGATAAATCCAATTTCTTCCGTTTTTAGATTTGATTTTATCCTGGCGATTTGATGTTGATCTCTTGTTTTTCTTTGATTTATCTTATGGATTCGGCTTTATCTTGACCGTAATCTAGAAGATTTAAAAAAAAAAAACGGCCGATTTCGTCTTTGTCGGACCTGCTCCGGTTTCTTCTCTTGTTTGTCCGGGTGAGGAAGACGATCACGCGCGATGCACGCGTTTTCTCTCGGCCAATCACACGCTGCCACGTGGCGGCTCCAGGGAAAAGAAGGAAAAATTTTTGCCGAGCGCATGCTGGGGGATTCGAACTCGCGACCTTCAGCCTTCACACGGTCCTAACATGCACACACGAGCCAGCTGAGCTGGCCCATTTTCCCGATTTTCTTTGTATCGCAAATTGCATATATGCAATGCGGTGTTTCCATTTTTTTGTATTTTTTTGAAATTTCTAAAATTTGTAAAAATTATTTATCCCTTATTATTACTATTTCTGAAATCATTTTTCAAAATTGATGTGTTTTCCTATTTATTTTTATTTTTTGAATGTTTTTACTATTTATGCTAAATTAGAGGAAAATTGGGAAAAATTAAAAATTGATTATTTTTTAGTATTATTGACTCCTAGGGCAAAAATGGGGTGTTTACAAAGAGGAACTTGGTATTTGGATAGTGGATGTTCTAGACATATGACTGGAGATGCTTCATTGTTCAATAGCATAACTTGGGAAGAAAAAAGGGTATGTAAAGTTTGGAGATGATAGTAGAGGTAAAATAATTGCCATTGGAACGATTGGTATGCCTATGTTTCTTATTGAAAATGTATATCTTGTGCAAGGTTTAAAACATAATTTACTTAGTATTAGTCAGTTATGTGATAAAGGTTATAGGATGATTTTTGATCAAGACAAGTGCTATGCTTTTAATGAAAATGATGAAAGATTATTTGAAAGAATTAGGAAAAGAAATATCTATCTTATAAAACGAGATGAAATCAATAATGATTGTTGCTTAATTCTTTGAATGATCATATTTTTGCTTGGCATAAACGACTAGGACACGTTAATTTTAATCACCTAGAAAAATTATCTAAAAAGGATATTATTAAAGGATTACCTAAGATAAATATTAAATAAGATGTGAAATGTGATACTTGCTTAAAGAATAAAATGGTTTCTGTTTCTCATAAAAGTAAAAATGTAATCTCAACTAAGAGACCACTTGAATTATTGCATCTTGATCTTTTTGGACCCACTAGAGTCTTAAGCATGGGTGGAAGCAAATATGGACTTGTTATTGTTGATGATTTTTCAAGATACACTTGGGTTATATTCTTGCGACACAAAAGAGATACCTTTGATTCTTTTCAAAAGTTTGCAAAACAAATACAAAATGAAAAAGGAGTTTCCATAATTAGTCTTCGAACTGATCATGGAACAGAATTTCAAAATGCAAGTTTTTTAAATTTTTGTGAAGAACATGGTATATCTCATAATTTCTCAGCTCCATACACTCCTCAACAAAATGGAGTAGTGGAACGCTAGAATAGAACTTTACAAGAGATGACTAGATCTATGTTAAATGAGAGTGGAATTGCTAAGTATTTTTGGGCAGAAGCAGTTTCTACAGCTTGCTATATCATCAATAGAGTTTTCATTCGACCTATGACATCAAAGACTGCTTATGAGATGTTTCGAGGTAAGAAACCTAACGTTTCATATTTTCATATCTTTGGATCCAAATGCTTTGTGAAAAAGAATCCACTCAACCTTGGTAAGTTTGATGAAAGATCTGAAGAAGCTATTTTCTTAGGATATTCTCTAAATAGTCGTGCTTATCGTGTTTTCAATAAGTCATCAAAAACTATTGAAGAATCTATAAATGTTAAGTTTATTGAGGATTTAAAGGATGTTGATTCTAATGAAGAAAAGGACTCTAATTCTAAAGCAGAAGTTAGTTCAGAACCTAAGTCAGAAGCACCTGCTGTTAACATTCGAGGATCTGATCATCCAGAACCTATTTCAGAGGAAAATACAGAAGGTACTTCAGAAGTTGTAAGATCTGAACAAGAGGCTTCTAAAGCTTGGAGGTATAAGTCTACACATCCTTCTGATCAAATAATAGGTGATATACAATCGGGTGTTAAAACAAGAGCTAAACTACAAAATCTTGAAAATCATTTTGTGTTGTTATCTGAAATTGAACCTAGTAAGATTGAAGAAGCTTTGAATGATGCTAATTGGATTATATCTATGCAAGAAGAATTAAATCAATTTCAAAGAAACAATGTATGGAGTTTAGTTCCTAGACCTAGAGGGAAGTCTATAATTGGAACTAAATGGGTGTTTAAAAATAAATTAGATGAAGACGGTAAAATTATAAGAAATAAAGCAAGATTAGTAGCTAAAGGTTATTCACAAGAAGAAGGAATAGATTTTCATGAAACATATGCACCTGTTGCTAGACTAGAAGCAATATGGTTATTGCTTGCATATACATCTTATAAGGATTTTAAAGTTTTTCAAATGGATGTAAAAAGTGCATTTTTAAATGGTTTTATAAAGGAAGAAGTTTATGTGGAACAACCACCTGGTTTTGAAGATCCTTTCAAATCAGACTATGTTTTTAAATTAAATAAAGCTCTATATGGTTTGAAACAAGCTCCAAGAGCTTGGTATGAAAGATTGAGTATGTTTTTGATCTCTAAAGGTTTTCATAGAGGAAAAGTTGACACTACTTTATTCTTGAAAACTTTTGATAATGATATCTTAGTTGTACAAATATATGTGGATGATATTATCTTTGGATCTACTAGAGAATTGTTGTGTCAAGAATTTGCTGAGACCATGCAGGCAGAATTTGAAATGTCAATGATGGGAGAGTTGACATTCTTTTTGGGACTTCAAATAAAACAAACAAAGGAAGGAATTTTTGTTCATCAAGAAAAATACACAAAACAAATATTGAAGAAATTTGGATATGATGGATGCAAAAAGGTTACAACACCTATGAGTACTTCATCAAGGTTAGACTCTGACTTAAATGGAAAGAAGGTAAGTGAAAAACTTTATAGGAGTCTTATAGGTTCTTTATTGTATTTGACTGCATCTAGACTTGATATTTTGTTCAGTGTGTGTTTGTGTGCTAGATTTCAAGCTGCACCAACAGAAATTCATTTATCAGCTGTAAAGCGAATTTTCAAATATCTAGTTAATACTTCTAATTTAGGCATATGGTATCCTAGAAATCAAAATTTTGATCTAATAGGATATTCTGATGCAGATTATGCTGGATGTAAAGTTGATAGAAAAAGCACATCTGGTACTTGTCAATTCCTAGGTGATAAATTAATTTCTTGGTCTTCTAAAAAAAAAAATTCTGTTGCTCTATCCACAGCTAAAGCTGAATATGTTTCTATTGGAAATTGCTGTGCACAAGTTTTATGGATAAAACAACAATTGAATGATTATGGAATAAATTTTAAAACTGTGCCAATTAAATGTGACAACACGAGTGCAATAAATTTGACAAAAAATCCAGTACATCATTCTAGGTCAAAGCATATAGAAATTAGACATCATTTTATTAGAGATCATGTGCATAATGGAGATATAAATATTGAATTTATATCAACCGATAATCAATGTGCAGATATTTTTACTAAACCTCTTGAAAAAGTAAATTTTGAATTTATTAGAAATGAATTAGGAATTTGTAACCCCTTTTGATTTTTTTCCCCTCGAAAATATTGAAAAATCTTTATTCATTTAAAATATTTTTTCTTTTCATTCATTTTTCCTTCTCTAATTCTCTTCTTTCGAAATCTGTTCTTTTTCTCTCTCTCTATTTTCCTTCTCTCTCATTGCAACTCCAATGGCGCCTAAATCTTCAGAACGCCTCAAACAAAAATCATTCAAAACAAAATCATCAAACAAGCCTTTAGTGATTCATGATGAATCTTCAAATTCTTCGGAAAAATATCAAGAACTTTCAATAGAGGAGAATCCGAGTTCCCCTGATTCCGAATCTATCATAGGTTCCAAGAAGATTTTCAAAAGAAAACGAGCTGCATCGTCTTCAAAAGGAAAAGAAAAGGCTACTCAAGAAACCTCTCCGCTCAAGAAAGCATCTAAGAAGCAAACGAAACAAGAGAATGTACTAAGTCTGAAACCCTCAAATTCAAAATCTCTTCGAAAGAAGAAAAATGAGGTGTGTTCTTGTAGTTTTGTGGATTTTAATTTCTTTACTAGAATGAACTGTTAGAACCCATAGGATGCATGGAACTTTGCTCTACTCAAGTTCTAGTTTATAGCGAGTGTGTCAAAGAATTTTATGGAAGTTTAAGTCTTCCGGCAGGGAATGTTTTAATTTCCAGAGTATGTGATCAATACATTTCAATTTCTAGGGCAGATGTAATTAAATATCTACATCTACATGATGTAAATGATGATGTAGAGATTATGAACATGCCTAGGAATGATCTGTTTGCTGCTATAAATGGAGGCTTACAAATGGATTATGGAAAAGAAGCAATGATCATTGATTTCGAGTTGTTTCCTTGAATCATACATAAGATAATTGTTGAATGTCTATGTCCAAGGAAGGGCAGTTCTACTTCAATGTCCATAGAACATGCTCAAATTATCTATGCAATGATTAACAAAAAGAATGTGGACATGGCTTCTAGAGTCATTGATCAAATTTGGAGGAATAAAGAAAGTTTGGTGTTTGGGAATATACTGATGTGATTGTTTGTGTTTAAAGGGATAGTTTTGCCTACCAGCTCTTCTGAACCTATTAAGTTAAAAAGGATAGGTAAAGAAGTTTTTCATCACATGTCCATCTTTGTTAAGGATAGTTTGTGGTATGCGAATGATGGTGCACATTTTGTCCATCAAAAGCATTTGAAAAGAATAGTTCCTTTTAGAATATCTGTTCAAGAAGGAGGTTCAGAACCTAGTTAAGAACCTAGAATAGAGGTTGAAACAGATCATGGGAAGAAATCATATGGTGAAGAGGCTGGGAAGAGTGGAACAAAAGAAGTTATATCCAATGTTGATTTGGAACAAATAAAGAATGTTTTTCAAGAAAGTTTGAAACATGAATTATTGGATTTGGTTAAGACAACTTTGACAGATGAAGTTATACAACGATCTGATCTGAGGAGACTTGAATTAATGGAGTTACAAGTTAAACAAACTTTTGATATTCTTTCTGAAATCAAGAAGAATTATGAGAAGATGATTACCGATCTCAATCACTATAGAATTCTCTATGATGAATTTAGTGCGAGAGTCAAACAAGATTTATCGAATAATGTAATTGCATTTGACAAATTTGTCTCTCAAGTGAGGAAGATTGGAGATTCAGTTACTAACTCCTTCAAGATTTTGGACTCCAAGACGGATAAAACCTCCCAATCTGTCACAAGTCTTCATGGTGAAATCAAGCTCTTCTTATCCAACAAATTTCCAGATTATGTTCGCTCTGGCGCTCATATCATCGACTTGGATACTTCACCAGAGAAACCTTCGTCAACCAAACATTCCACCACTCCCTCTACCTCTCGAGTCACAAGATCTAGAAAATCTTAGTTCTTTATCTTAAATTTTGTTTTCGAATCAAGTTGTAAAAGACTTCCTTTATCTTTTATGCATCGATTAAGGGGGAGATATCCCTTTTGCTGTTAACAAAAAGGGGGAGAATAATGATTCTATTATATCTATCAATGTTGCTTATAATGATTCTATATTGCTTATGAGTGCTTATGATCAATGTGTTTATATCTAAGTGTTATAGGAATCTTGAGATTCTGTTATAGGAATATATGCTTAAACATGAAAGTTGTGTATATTTTGATTATCTAATGGTGTTTTGTTATCATCAAAAAGGGGGAGAATGTTAATGTTAGGGAAGAATGTTAAGTTATCTAATTTAGTTTTTATGTTAACAAAAGAGGAATAATGTGTAACGAATGTTTAAGCTTGTCAGAAGCTGTTTCAGAAGATAGCAACGTAATTTTCTAAAGTTGAACAAGGAGATAGAAGCTTATTCAGAACCTTCAAAAGTGTTATATAAACTATTTTTGTTCTGACAGAAGGTGTTTCAAAAGTTGTGTAGTATATCTGTAGTTATCGTGTTAACCTTTCAGAAGCACTTTCAGAACCTTCATAACAGGAGGACAGTTGACAGGTTTGTTTCAGAAGCACTTTCAGAACCTTCATAACAGGAGGACAGTTAACAGGTTTGCTTTAGAAGCACTTTCAGAACCTTTCATGTCTGTTACGAATTTTTCCAGATTACATTCTAAATTTTATATCGATAGTTTTAATAAATTTCAAGGCCTAGCTCCACGTGTCAAGTATTTTTGGGTAACATACTTGATGTGTTTTACTAAAGTTGGATTTTATATCAAAGTTTTTTTTTTATTTACATAAAGTTTACAAGATTTTATTCAAAGATTTCATTTTATGATAAAGTGAGATCATATAAGATTTACAATTTTATCTAGATTTAAAGTTGGATATTTGTACTATATTTTGGGAGATCCAGCAGTTACAAAGATAAGGATAAAAGATATGGTTGTTATATCAAGATATGGTTCCACAATGTGAAGGATATCTTCAACAAACTTGATCCAAGAGATATATCCAAAGAAGATCTCGGTCAAACTAATTATCCAAGCTTATCCTTATCAAGAATATCACGGAATGCAGATCTTCTCCAACAGATCCAACTTATTTTTGAATTGAAAATTCAAAAATAAATTCAAGATTATCACGTGGAAAGTAGTCGTTATGTTTTCTCCATATATAAAGTGTTTAATTCAAATGAAAAAAGTATGTGGAGAACGTTGATTAACAACAGAAAAAGAGAGAACGTTGTTGAAAGAAAACGACACACGAGAAGAAAAGACTCATACATCTTCAAGCAAAAATCTTTACATATACATGTGATCTAGAGGAAATCTGATATTCCTCATTGATGTTGTTGAAATTCCTTTCGTGAATAAGGAATTGTTTGTTGTTTCATCACTTTAGTTGAGTGATTAGCTTAGTAAAGAAGCTAGAAAGACTCAACAGTGAGACTTTGCCTTGAAGAGGCTTATGTTGTATATCTTCAATTTGTTGATATAGTGAAACACAACCGGTATAAGACAACCGGGACCCCGGCGTGGAGCTGGAAAAGAGTACTGACGCTCGAGGCGGAACCTCTATAAATATTTGAGCATTCTATTCTTCTCTACTTTTATTTACTGCACATTATTGTTCTTCATTATTGTTATTCACGTGATTTTATTAGTCAATGACTTTTAGTTGATTTGCGAAAAAGTGAAATTTTAAGTAATTAATCAATTCACCCCCCTCTTGATTAATCTAATTGGGACCAACAAGATTCTTTCCACAAGGGAGCTCAATTAGTTACAAATCATATGCAGAAATATAACAATTAGTATTATGAAAAAAAAAAAAACTAAGTAAGAAGATATAGACCTAGCAGATAATCTAACTCTCAATCGTTCTCTTCATTGCTATCTTCCACTTCTATGGTAGTGTCATCATCCCTTGATCATCATCGATCATCATCTTCATCTACCTCTTTTATATCATCTCCCTCATCTTACTCTTCTTTAGAACTAAAGGACTCAGCAATAATTAGGTCCATTCACGTCTTTTAAATGTTCCAGGAGCAATGTTGTCGGGTGAACTGGATTCGGGAGAAGATTCATATGTGGGTAGATTGACTAGTGGTGGGGAGAAACATCCAGCTAATTTCCATAAAAAATGCCCAAACCACACTTCTAAAGAATTTATTTTTTCTTTCTTTCCTTTTTATTTAGTTCCCTCTCTTCCTAAAATTCTTATTGAATTTCATTTTCAATAGGTGGGGCCTGGGAAGTAGATGCAACACTAGAAGTAGAACTTTTTTAGGGCGAGTAGAATACCTTGATTGATGTGCCTAATTCCTATTAAAACCAAGCAATCGCAATTCCAATCGCGAATCCACAACAAATCAATTCTAATAATCAAATAAAGAACAATAACAAGATAAACCATAAACCCTTATTAGATATTATGCACTAGCAAGAGATTGTCCTAGCACGGATTGTTGATATGACGCATAACAAGTCCAATACCGTCAATCACCACAATCCACAAGATTGATAAGAGTATAAGAAATTTAAGTAAAACCCCCACTTTATGTATTTTCAAATGTTAAAAATCCCAGTCTTTTTTATTACAAAAGGTATTTATAATACTAAGGATAAAACAAGCACGAAACTACATAAAAAAACCCGGGCTAATGGAGTAAGATGCTGGCCTTGAAGACAATTTAGGCTACCGGATTTAAAGATGTGCATCGACGGCCTTTTGGCCAGCCTAAATTCCAAAAAATCGCTGGCCTAACTCCTATGCCGCCAGCCTTGTGGGCTGGGTTTAAAAGCTTACATTGTTGGTCTTTTTGATTTGATTTTTTCTTCAAGTGATTTGTAATGGACATGATTTTTTTCCCCTTTATTCCTCGGACTTGTGGAGATTTGCCCTCAAATTGATGGTTCTTTTGTTTTAGAGGGAAAAATTTTTTTGAGCCACTTGGACTAAAAAATTTTTGGTCTGCAAATGTTTTTGCCCTGAAGCTCGTAGCTACCCTTTTAAGTCTTCTTAAGATGTTTAGAAGCCTTTTGTTGAAAGCTTTTTATCTTTGGTATTGTTCTTACCCTTACTTAATTTTCTTCCAGTTCTTTATGCCCCATGAATAAAGCTTCTTTCTAGTGGTTTTATTAATTTGTTTTGAGCTTCTTACACCTTAGATGGGGACTTAAAATTCAACAAAATTCACTCACCATCCTTTAGGAAACATACAAGTGTTCTTTTAAACCCCTCATGCCCAAAAATTTTTGTCAAATAACCATGATCTACCAAATTGCTATGTGATGCGCATATTGGAAGAACATCACAACATCTCATCTTGGTACTTTTTCCCTATCCCTAAAGGGAAAACTTAGTCCTTTGAGTGACATGTGGGATATCTTGTTCCTAAACCCGTGAGTTTATATGGCTTAGGGTTTTGAAGTGTGCTGGGTTGCAATTTATTCACTAGGAAGTAGCAATACATGGTGCTACTATACCTAAATAAGATGGACAAAATATTATAGGGAACTTTGTAGGAAATATGGAAATTGGTTTTCCCTCATTTTTCTTAATATTTGGGAAAAAAGGGGTTATCTTACCTATGCAATACGTTGATAGCTATTTACTGATCTTTTCCCCTTATTTCTGTGTCTCAGCATTTGCTCTTATGATACCCCTTTTTGTAGCACAACTGACAAATCTATTGGCTCATGTATCTCTTCCACCACCCTTACTCTTACCTCCTAGTAGTCATCCCCCTTTTTTGTTGGAAAATGAGTACATATGCCAAAACCTAAACATTTGAAAGCATTAGATTTGATGGGGTTTTTTCCCCACCTGATGACCCATCCACTATTGTTTTAATGTCCCCTAAAAAATGCTTTCCTTTTTCAGAAAATTCTTTTCCCTTTCCCTTTGGGTAACAATTGCATTTTTTTCCTATTCTTAAACGGCCCTTTGTAAAACTGTTTACTATATGCCAAATATGGGTTAGTAGATGATCCATACTTGTTATTCGGGCCTTATAGGATTAGAATGTCTCTGTTTTCTCAATTTTAAGCTAAGGGATGGCCATAAAGGGGGTGTTTTATCACTACAGCTTTCCCTTTTATAGGCAATTCATATTTAAGACCAGAACAAATCATCCCTAGTTGTTGGAGGTTCGACTATCCACATTGAATCATAATGTTTTCAACCCCTTTGACATAATCATCATGTTGGCTCCTTGCTCAATGTTTGGAAAATGAATAAATTTCTCTGTTTTTAATGTTCAAAAATAGACCTCTTCTCAAAACCTTTTTCATTTCTGCTAAGTATAAATCTTTTACATCACCATCCTCCCCTTTAAGCCAAAAGGGGTTTTTCCCAAACCAAACAAGGGAAAGCATACCCTATAAACTTGACTGCTGCCAGAAAATGCTAAAATTGTTGTCAAATTAAAATTCCCCCCCCCAAAATCCCAAAAAGTCCTTCACCTTGTCCTCCTAATCAAGATATTCTTTTCTAGATCCCCCCTCGCAGTAAGGGGATTAAATTTCACATTTTTCCAGATCCTTAGGCGGCCAACCCACCCCCCTTAGATTTAAAAAAGCTCAACCTAAAATTATAATTCTTTCATCCTGGGAAGGTGATATCTTTTTAACTTGTCTACCCCCATTTTGTCCCAATGCTTCTTCCCCACATACTTTCATTGAGGGTTACCTGGATGGGGGTGCCCATGGATGGGCCAAATTAAAATTAGGGGTTTAAAGTCATCTGATCGCCCCCATTTTCAGATTGCAACAAAAAGTGGTTAGGTTATGAAAATGTTTTCCAAAGTTCTTTTCCCCCTACAACACGACGTCCCGACCTTTTCTCTAAACTAATTTTTAGCCTTCCCCTTCCCCATTTAAAAAATTTTCATTCACATGCTTTGTGAACTGTAGTCTTAAAAAAAATTCCTAAATCCAATCACATACTACAACAACCCTAACAACATAATCCCAAATTTCAATTTTGCTTAATCCCCAAATTTAATTTTAAATCAAACTAGCAAAATGACATACAAACCAAAATTCAATTCACACAACGCAAACAAACCCTTAATTATCAATTTTTTGTCCAAATTTCCCAAAATTAAATCACATAACCACAACAACACCTACGTATAAACCCCAATTTTTTAATTTATTATTTAAAAACAATGGGACAAGCCCAATACAATTACAATCAAACAGTAACACAACACAACGTCAACTAAACATTCAAACCCAATTCATTTCATTTATATGCAAATTCACAATATAAAAACCATGATTGTTCAATTGAAAAATCCCAATCACGTCACAATCCTTCTCTCAAACAATTTTCTAATACCAAAATTGTTTGCCTAATTCCTATTCAAAACCCAAGCAATCACAGTTCCAATCGACGAATCCACAAACAAATAAATTTTGATAATAAATAAAGAACAATAGGAAGATAAGCCCTAAACCTTACTGGATATTAACACTAGCAAGAGAATAGTCTTAGCACGGATTGTTGAATATGACGTTTAAAAAAAGTCTGTTTAAAAAATTCACTCGCACAATCCATAAGATTGATAAGAGTAAAAGAAATGAAGTAAACTCCACTTTGTGTATTTTAAAATGTAAAAAGGGCCCTTTGGGTTTTTCTTTAAAAAAAGGTTTTTTAGTACTAAGAAACCCAAGCTAAAAACTACATAAAACAATCCGTTTAAGGGGATAAGATCTAGCTTCGGACACTTAGGTTGCTGTTTAAAAAAAATGTGCCCCGTTTGGGCCCCTTTATGCTAGCCTAAATTCCAAAGCCCCTGGCCCTTAAGGGTGGGCTTAAATGCTTACATAGTTGGTCTTTGTGATTTGTTTTTCCCATTGAAGTGAATTTTGTAATGGACATGATTTGTTTCCCCATCATTGAGGGAAAGTAGGGAGGTTTAAATTATTTATTATCCCCAAAAGATGGAAACGGGCCATCAGAAATTTTCGTTGACGGGAAATGTTTGGGTTTTCCGGGGGAAATTAGGAATTCCCAAAAAAAAATATCAAAACCTTTTAAAAAAACTTTTTTATATAGCCCCCCAAAAATTTATCCCTTTGGTTTGAGGATCGGGGACCGTCAAAGGGTAGGAACTTAGCAACTTTTTAAGTGTAATTGTAGGGAAATTTATTAATCATGTGAAAAGGGATGAAATATTTCAAATTGTTTAACTACCCCATGATTGTTTTTCTCCCCCCCTTTTTTAGTGTGTGTAAAGGGTGATGAAAAACCCTTCAGATAAAAATTGTGATGGATGATCCCTTAGACTTGGAAGGGATTATAACTTTTTTTTCCTTCAAAAAATAGTTGTTCCAATATTTTTGGAGGGTTTAATCTTTGGCCAAGTAGTTGGCAATCGCTGAATTCCGCTTATTAGATTCTAATACAGATTATAAACCCAGTTTTTTTAAAATCTTATGAGGGGAAAAGTTTTTTTAAATCCTATTTGAAGTTAAGCAATGACAATCAAATCAATGAAAAGAGAAACTCAAGAGTGTTTTCCCCCTAAAAGTTAGTTTCTTTATCTTAAAGAAAGAGCTTGGGGGCCCAAAAACACTTTTTCTCATGAATTCTTTCAAAAACCCCAAAATTAAACTAAAGTGTTTTTCATTTAAAAGATTTTGTTTTTCCCAAAAGGGGTTGTGACTTTTTTTTTTTTTGTCCCAAACCATCTTCATTGGATATTTAAATAGGGGCATCTTCCACTTCCTCTTGAGGGGAAAGGGGTTTTTTTAGCCTCTTGTGAGAATGGGAGGCTATTTCCTACTACTGTTGAGATTGGAAGCTTGTTGCTTTATCTTCTTATTAGCTACCTTTTTGTCATCATTTGCATAAAAGAATATATAGGAGTTCATGTTTAAAAAAAAATAAAAAGTTTTGCTTTCATAACTTAATTGGGTTTTTGAACAGCTTTATTGGGCTTAATATCTATAGAAGAAGTTTACAAACAAGTAGTTTAAAGCAAGCATCGATTCTGAGTAAAATCATAAGGGTTAGGGGATGCAAGTTAAAACAATTTTTTACACTTTTGCCAAGGGAAAGGGGGGATAGAAGTAAAAATAGGTTAAAAAAAAAACAAGTCCATGCATCAGAGGGTGTTGTTACTTACATATAAACTTTATTTAGTCTTCTCTTCCGTATATGTAAACGCTCTTAAATTTTATTATTATTATTTATTAATTAAAGCCTAAAACCAACTGGCCCCAAACACACCATTGGGAGAAGAGTGAATCGCAATCACTGTTCAGCTCACATAGTATAACGAGTAAACGACTCCCTATAGGTGGCAGTGGTTTGGGCTCGCTGCTTTTTGACAACCTGTTTTTTTTTATGTTAATTAATTAATTTTATTTATTGTTTTATATGTTATTATTCCAAATATTCAGTACACCTTCTTCTTCCTTATTTTTTTTTTTTTAATTTTAATGATTTTAAAGAATCGCCTGAAGATCGTTCGCTTTTTCAGTGATCTATGTACGAAGTTCCTTTACCTTTTTCTTTTTTGTTTTCTTTAATCTTATTTATATCTATTTTTTTACCAAATCTATCTAATCTTTATATATCATTCTAAAATTTGATGTTTTAAAAGAAATTATTAGAGAAACTTCGTGTTTGAAAATAAAACTCTCCTTGATTCAATGCGATTTAAGAAAAAATGATACTTAAAATATACATTTGTTTTCTTATATTTTGTTTATATCACTTATTATATTCATTGTGACGTTTTCCAGAAAAAATGATTATGTTTATTCCAATTTTAAATATGATATTTTAAATATATTATTTTTTATATTATATTTACAAAATTGTCAAGATGATTAGGATGTTAAAATGTTCATTAACTTTACCTAAATTGGCCTATTTATTAACTCCATTAGGTGCTTTTTTTATGGTTGTACCTTGTCCCCATATTTGATAGTCATATATGAATAGAGAGTAACCTTATTTTTTATAACATGAAAAAATAAATAAGGTTCCTATAAGATAAATTCTAGTATGTAATTACCACATGACACATTAAATATCATACAAATATTTTCACCACAACTTACATTGTTGCATTAAACATAGATTATATGCTTTAATTAGGTGTTATAGATACAATACAGTTTTAACATCCAATAGCTTGGAGATGCTCATGATTCAACCAGAAATGATATATGGTATAAGTACACCCCACACACATTAATGGGCCACAACCCACAATGCTAAATGTGAATTACTTACATGACTTGTTGGATTATCAAGAAAAAAGAAAAAAAAGAATATATAGAAATCCTACTAAAAAGAGATTATATAAATTATGCAAATAATCTATTCATTTCATAGTTGGGGGGCATATCAAAGTATATGTAATTAAGAAATAAATTACCAAAAAGTTTAATACTAGAACAACCTCTCATGAATGCACATTATAACGTCTAAAGTTAACTGAAACAATTTTAAGAAAACTGCGTGCATATATATTATATATATATTATGTTAGTGTGAAAATTGATTTATAGAAAGAAAATGAAAACAAAATCTAAAACATACAATAGTATTGATTCAACATCGCTAAATAATTAAAAAGAGTTTCTTAAGGATTATATCCATAATCTTATGTAATTCTTTGTCATTGGCTTTACTAAATTATGCATGAAATAGAAAATTCAAAAAGTGCATTAAAATAAATGATTTTGTGGTGTGGGGTTATAATTTTCATGATATATAAAAAATACATTTTCTTTAACATATAAAAGAAAGAAATGAACTATAAATCTTATGAAATTACACCAAACCATATTAGCATTTTACAAGTCAATTCCATAAAAGGATAAAAATTGTACTTTGTCTTTTTTTTTCTTGCTTGTCATTGAAATAAAAAAATATGATAGTGTACACATAATACAAGGTCGTTAACTGTTATTTTTCTATATTTAGAATTCCAAAACATCCTTACTAAGGGTCTAAGTTTTAATTTTTTTAGCGGCAACTCTACAAAGAACTATCGCTTAAATGTAAGTATCTCGTTTACCTGAAAACTATCTTGAAGAATTGTATATCTTAGATGATTTAACAGTAATGAAAACGCAAGAGATCAAAAGTGTTTAAGGAAATCTATTCGCTTAAAATATAGTTATGGTTTGGTACTCGAACACCTAAGAGGTCAAACAAATTAGTTGTTGATAATCTAGAGTTATCACTTGACTAGCCATTGGTTAACTACTAGTTCATATAGGCATCCACCAAGGTATATCACCAATATAAACCAATACATCTTCGACTATAGCATTCCTTCTGCAGCAAAAGTCATGCCATATTGTTTATAATGCATTTGCAGCAACAACTTACCAACTCAAAATGCATGCAAATAGGGGCAATCAATGCTAATCCACTAAATTTCATGTCTGGAATCATTGACTCACCTAGCACGGACATTAACTACAGTCAGGTGTTGTGCGGCATATCTAACACTATAGCTTAGGATCTTTTACTAACTAAGTACACTTAAGAACTAATCGATTAAGGTTTCAGATATACCTTGGGTTCATTTAGTTGTTCCTCCTAACAAGCAGACATGTTTAAATAAGGTAATTATATACTTAGATTAAGCTCAAACAAACCTAAATGATTAAACGAGTAATCGATTTCTTAGGTAACATAATCCACAAGTAACCAAGCTATTTATTTTTTTATAAGTGGGGTAAATCTAATGTTGTTTTCCATCTTAAAATTTTGTGATTTTAAGGGCTTAAAAGGAACCAATTATGACTTCTAGGAGTTAGCCCAATTTAAAATGAAGTTATTAAATTAACCTAATGATTAAAAGGGAAAAAATTGGGTTTAATTTGGGTTTGTTGGGTTGTTATAAACCCAAGTGGGACAAAAGTTGATTTTGGGGGTGTGGATGGGAATTTAAACCCTTTCCCCCCCAAAAAAAATATAGCCCTAAATGGGTTTTAAAATAAAAAGGGGGTTGTTGGGTTGCTTGTCTTCCTCAATTTCGCCCCAAAGTTTGGGAAAATTTAATTTATCTTTAAAACATAACACGGGAAAGGAGACCCCGCAAATTTAAAAAAGGGATTGATTTGGAATTTGAAAAAGGGGTGATTTTTTTTTTTGTCCCAAATTTTTCAAACCCTTTTTAAAAATAAAAATGGCCAATATATTAACCCTTTTAATTTTTCCCCTTTTGTCTTTTTAAAGATTGGGGCCCTTTTCTTTTAAAAAATTTTGTTTTTCTAGAAAGGGTCTCGCATTTTTAAACCAATTTTTAATTGTTCTTTACTAAAGAAGTAAGGGTAACCCCAAAAAAAAAGGGGTACCTTTGCCCATTAAAATTTTCTTAGCCCTTCCCATTGTTTAAAACCTTTGGCTTTTTGGATTCAAAAATTTTTTGAAGCAAGGCAAAACAGTTTCTTAAGTGTTGGTTTTTTAAAAGGGGGTCATTTTCCCCCCAAAAAATGCTACTTTGGTTGATTTAGAAGAAATTTTTTTTAGATTATCCTCCTTTTTCCCTTTAAAAGGGCAAGTTTAAAAGTCTTAATGGGGAAAGGAAAATTTTTTGCCTTTAAAAAAAGGGGAATTTTTTAATTAAGGGTAAAGGAGACTAAGGTTTGGCTGAAGGCCCAAAAAGTATTTTGGGGGGGGGTTTTTAAAAGAAACTTTTGAAAATTTTTTACAAACCCCCAAAGTGGGGAGGTAATAGTTTGGGTTTTTAAAAGGGTTTTTTAAAGTTTTATTGATGGCGATTACCCAAACTTTAAAAAATTTTAAATTTTTTAAACCCAAAGAAATCTAACGGGGGCTGAGGGGTTTGGCCCAAAATATACCTATCTTAAAATATTTTTAGATTGAAAAAGGGGGTCTTTCTTTGCTTTTTCAAAGATCTTTTGTCACCCTATTTTAAAGCCTTTGCCATTTCGGATTCTAAAAGAATTATTGAAGAAAGGGGAAAATTGGTTTCTTAAGTTTTTGGTTAAAAGGGGAAAAAGATCACTTCCATGAAGATGTACTTTGGTGGGTTTTAGAAGAATTTTTTTAAAGATTATCCCCCTTTGAGCCTTGGGACAAGGTTTAATGTCTTTAAGGGGGGAAAGGGAAAATTTAATTAAATCCTTTAAAAAAGGGAATTTTACAATAAAAAAGGGAAAGGAGACATAAGAAGATTTGGTCAGGGGGACCTTAGTACTTGAAAGATTACATAGAAAACTTATGAATCATGCTACAAAGCACATGGGGTAGAGATAATAGGGTTTTTTTAAAGAGTTAATAAACATATATATTGATGGTCACTCTTCTGATCTTATTAAATTTTTAAATTTTTTAAAACCCCAAAAAATCTAACAACTGAGCTAGGCAAAACGTACCTTTCTAATGTAGTTTTAGATTGCAAAAAAGTGGGCCCTCCTTAAGGGGTCTTAAAAACAAAATAAAATAAAATTTTTCGTTTTTCTTTCTATTTTTAGTCCAAAATTAATGGGGATTAATGAAAATTTTTTTTCTAAATTTTAAATAATCTAGCAAAAGCTTAGATTAAAATTTTTTTTCCTTTTTAAAAAATGAATTTTAATCACAAAAAATTTTCCATTTATCTTGATCCCCTTGAACCCTTTGCTTTTTTATAAAAATGTTTTTGTTTATAAATTGTTTATGCTTTGCAAATTTTAGGAAAATTTTTCAATTAAACTAATTACTTTCTCGAGTTGATTAAATTTAAAAACCCTACATGGAATAGTGGAGACCTCTCCCTCACTATCCCCCTATAAGATTTTATTTAAATTTATAAATTTCAAATAAAGATTTTTAAACTTTGTGCAGAAAATCAAAATTTTCCTACCTCTAAGTAAAAAAATGCAATATTTTTTTTCATGAAGATTTTATCCTATTAAAATGAGACATTCTTTATCTTTAAAAAGAAACAAAAAGGCCCTGCAATTAATTTGGCCCTGATAAAATTTTAAACACAAAATAATCAAAATGCATGAAAAGATGCAAAACATAAATTTTTCATTAAACAATAAAAAAAATTTTAAACACATGGGTCTTAAATTTTACAAGATACCCGGGTTTATAAATCTACTCCTCCATGGGTTTTAAAGATAATCATAAGGAATATAAAGGGAAAAAAAAGTAATCATAATGAAAAGAAAAAAACGCTTGGGATGTTTTTTTTGATTTTTTGTGAATGCTCTAATGATTTTTTTCTTTAAAATTTTTGACTTTGCTTTCCTAGGGTTTTTAGGGTGACTATGAGTAATAAAAAGTTTAAAAAACCCCAAGTTTCGGGAAATTAAAAGGGAAAATTTATAATTTAAGAAACGAGGTGGCATGTACGACTTAGTGCACTTTGGAAAATTTTTTTTTTTTTCTTTTTTAAAAATTTTTCCTTTGCACTTTTCCCTTTACTAAAATTTTTAATAGCTTTGGGGATAATTTTAA